>JADRCD010227753.1:0-20170 GCA_019843815.1 Montemys delectorum
CCATCACCACCACCACCACCACCACCACCACCACCACCTCCATCATCACCACCACCACCATCTCCATCACCACCACCACCACCTCCACCACCACCACCACCTCCATCATCACCACCACCTCCATCATCACCACCACCACCACCACTACCACTACCACTACCACCACCACCACCACCACCAGCCCCCCCAACCATCTCCAGAACATACTCAAAAGAATGGCACATAGTGAACAATGCCTTGCAGACCTGTGAGAGAGGCTCCAGGGAAAAAGGGAGAGGACAGTCAGGTGCATTTTGTTCCCCAGACTCTACGCAGCATGATTATTTCCATCCTCATCCATTTACCTTTAAATTATACAATTTCACTTTCCTTTAGAATCGAGGAATGTTCTACATGTTCTACCTCGCATATAAATCACATTTCACTACCAACTCATCAGTTGAAGGACATTTAGGCTGTTTTTATTTCCGAGCTTTTGCAGACAGAGGGGCAATGAACACGGATGGAGAAGTGTCTCTCAAGTAGTCTTATATGAAATATGGAGATGCGACCCCTCACAGATGTTTTCATAGTTAGTGTTAGAGATTTGGATAAAAGCATAAATAATTAAGATGTTTCAGGCAGGCATCTGGAATAAAGCAGAACAGTGCCAAACTTCGTCTACTGCAAATGAACAGCGACGTAAAGGTAGCAACTATACCTCTTTATTTTAGTCTCTAGAGATACTGACTTTCATCCCAAACAACAATTGCTATACATTTTTTTCTTTGTCCTTCCTTTCAGCATACTCTTTATTAGAAATTGCAACGTGCTGAAGGCTTGCCTTACATGTGGTCAAATATGAACAATGTGGGGTTTATAAAACTGCTGCTGATTCTGCTAAATCGCCGGTCTCATCCCGTGGTCTGTGCCCTGGTTGAAAATATAAGCACTTTCTTCAAATCTCAGTTTCTATTTCTGTGCTGCTATTTGACCTTGTACATTATAATTAGATTTGCAACTTGTGCAGATATACACACATTCTTCCCACTGTGTGAAACATGAAGGGACAAAAAAATATTCAAACAGGACTGTGTGCAGAATTTATTTTTCACTTATAAAAACCAAGATTTATTTACTTGTTATTTCTCCTTCATTAGAATAACTCTTCCTACACTATACACAATACACTTGATTTTCCTCTCCATTTGTGATAGGCAGTTATACAGGTGCACTGTTACACACACAGCTATTATATAGGTTTACTATTAAAGCTAGCTTTGTCATTCTTAAGAAAGACAGGTTGGATATCAATAACAACCCCCTACACTTTTACCTGCTGTTTTCCCCTAAATAGTGATTTCCTTTTTGGTGATCTTTTGATTACCTTGCATATGGTACAACATACATCCTCATGTATTTTTCTCACTGATATTTTTGGATTTGAAATCATCAGTGTATTGCTTAACTTATGTACTTGATTGTTCATTCGTGGGTTTATTCACTTCCAAAATGTGTAATGAGTTCCCTACTCCATGTCAGCTACTATTCCTTGTTTTAAACAGGTCATGTAGTGTAAAAGTTTTGGCTCCTGTCTTACAAGAGTCAAAGAATCTTTTTAGATTTATGAAGTTGAATTTTTAGCTATGTAATCATGTCTGTATGTGTCTGTTTGTCTCTCTCTGTTTCTCTGTCTCTTTCCTTCTCAGTCTCTGTCTCTCTGGGTATGTGATATTGTTATAGGTTTTACTAGACATATGATTGATAGGATTTATTTCCTTTAAATAGTGTGTTATATCATCTCTAATAAAAGACCCTTATAACATATGCTTCTTTGTTAGCTTTCTGTTTCCATTTCACAAGTTTCCATAAATGCATTGGTTTGAAACAATTCCAATTTGTTAACTCACAGCTATCTTACAGTTCCTACATCAGATGTCTAAGTGGTCCAGTGCTCTAGGTCATCTCATACGTGAATTAAATACTTGTTGAACTGAGCCTTTACCAGGCAGCTTTGATTGAGGACCTATACTTGCTCAGCCCATTCATGTCATTGCCGATATCCACACAGTCACAGCTCTGAAGTTTCAGTTCTTATATGTGTCTTAGGTCCCTTGTCGTTTTCTCATACATCACTGAGATTCTATATTTTTATTTTTTAGTCCCCCCCATTTCTCTCCAGCCTTCTACCTACTCTCTCCAAATAACTTGTTACTCTCTTTCCTTTTGTAGTTCCCAATCTGATACTAAAATGATCTAGTCATTATTTTTTCAAGAATTCTGAGATTTACAGCTGCTGTTTGTATTTTCTGTCAATCTTTGCTCCTTAACTTAGGTTTCCTATTTATTCACTAAGTCTATAGTTTTCTTTGATTCCCTGGACATATTTATAAGATTTTTGTTTGTTGATTATAATACTAATGATATCTTTGGTTGGATTTCTTTTTTATATTTATTTGTTTTGTTTTGTTTTGTTTGCTTGTTTATTGAGATACGGTTTCTCTGAATAGACCCCTGGCTATCCTGGAACTCACTTTTTACACCAGGCTGACCTTGAACTTATAGAGATCCTCCTGTCTTTACCTCTTAAGTGCTGAGGTTAAAGGCATGTGCTACCATTTTTTGGATTGGATTACTTGATTATGTGTCATACTTCCTGCTTCTTATTATAAGTAATAATTTTGATTTTATTTTGCACACTGTGTGGTTACATTGCTGGGAAACTATGATATGTTGTGTTAAGCAGTGTATGACTTTCTTTAGGAATCCAGTTAATATAGTAGCTCATAAATTTTCTTCTGTTGAGGCTTATGGTTGGGTACATGCATGTACAGTTGAGTTCTAGATATTCAACTGAATGTAGGGTTCAAGGAAGACATCATTATGAAAAATCAGAATTCCACACATCTCCACAGTGCATGGTATTTGGAGCACTCACTGAGCTACAGCACCTACTTGCTGTTATCCATCATGCCCCATGAAATATTGCCTGGTAGGTTTGAAAGTTAAATTGAACTATATATAAAGGAATAACTATGCGGTGGCTTGAGAGCCTTTTCAAAATATCTTTCTCTTTTTTTGTTATCCTATCCCATATTTAAAAACTTTGTAACAGCTCTGAAACTCTGATATCTTTCTTCATCTATGGACAAAGGCTACTGCCTTCCTTTGTGCAGCCCCTTCTCTACCTCAGTCCACAGAGCTTTTTAATATTTCTCTCACTGACAAAAAAAATGACAGACCTAGGATATGTTATTGTGCTGGACAGTTTGTTACTGCCATGTCTAAATACTTGATAAAGATACCTTAAAGAAGTAATATTCATTTTAATTTTTACTTTGGTAGATGTAAGTTCATAAATAATGGTTTTGCTGATTCTGGATGTACATGAGGCTGAGGATGGTGGACAAAAAACTGTCCATCCATGATAACTAGGAAACAAAAGTGAGAATCTCTTACCATGGGAGACACTGAGGGGTGGAGTTGAGATGGAGTGGGGTAGAAGGAGGGACAGGGGGAGAGGGGAGGGAGACAGGGAGGGGGAGAGAGATTAAAATGAACCAGAAATAAGCTACACTGGAGGAGCAGCCTCTGATGACGTACTGCCCACCAATTGCAGAGTCTTCAAAAACAGTTTAACCAAATGAGACTCTGGGCTTCAACATATGAACATAATCACAGTGAAGTCCAACTTTTATTTATTGAATTGTTTAAGTTTAATCAACTATTGCTCCTCTTGTCAGTTTTGAAATTAAGAAGTACATTTACATAATGAATATGCCATGTAGATATACTACTTGATAAAGTATCCTAGTTATTATATGCATGTAATAATTTTTAGAAGGGGGAAGAATGTTTCAGAATATTTTACTAACTGCATTGGACCTCTGTAGCATTCTTAAAGTGGGCTATTTCATACTCTGTTCAGTTTTCTTGTGCGGTGCCGACGACCCTGACCGACAGGGAAGAAGAACCAGCACACCACGTCCTTCCAGCAACAGTTTACTCAGGAATGTCTTGCACAGTGGTTACAACAGAGTGGCCCCGAGCCCCATCAGGAGTCTGACTATATACCTTTCGTAGGACCACCCATGAGCCCGTACCACGCATCACACAGTCATAGGCTACTAGGCACTGATGTAGAATCAGGCCACTAGTGAGCACGCCCCCAGGTCCAAATAAGGACTTGTTTACTCCACGGTTCCAGCTCGGCCAGCACCATCTTTAAGGCATGGCAACAGAGCTCCACATTTTCTCACCTTTTTTTTTTTAAAGTTAGATTCAAAAGTATACTTTCTGTGTGTTTGTCTCTGTGGGGTTTAAATTTGGAGTTTAGAGATGGCTTTGGGCTAGTGCCTTAAAATGTCTTCACTTACAGCCTACCAATTTTTATCCTTGGGGAACTTTCAATCTTATAATTCTTTACAACTTCCTTCCAATTAGTTTATTGCTAATGGCTAAAGTGGGCTGAGTTATTGGATAACCGATGTGATGATAGTAACCTATAATCATTCTTCTGCCACCTCTATGACATCTTGTGATTATTGTCCTACATCTGAATTCCCAAATGTGTTAATTTAGTAAGGTTTCATTTTAGCCCTATAAGTGTCCACACCAATTCTAGTGTTGTTTGTTTCAGTAAAGTTTTTCAAACAATTAAACCATTGGCTGACAATTTAAATGAGTCTTTTATTTGCAGGATGTGTTTTATTTGTCACAATTAAGCTAGATATATTGGCTGTTGACGAGCTATTGTCAGGCTGTAGCTACATACCAGTGTCATTTTAGTAGGCCCCATGTGTGTCTTACATTTGTACAAGGACTTAATATGAGGGATAATGTTAAATATCTTCTACAGGGTATATTCTAATGAACGATTTTATTTCTTTTGCAAAAACATCTTTAAGTTTTGTAATTTTCATTACGTAACCTATCCCAATTTTATTTTTCTATGCTATCCATTGTATTGTATTGGCTGATTCATTGTTTCATGGCAAATCTTATAGATCTATTTTATTCTATAAATTCAAGAGCATGGAACCTAGAAGATACCTATTTAGTGCCAAATAGGATTTTGGTGAAACACAGTAAGGTCTCAAAAAGCACCTGTTGACATATTAGCTACTCAGATCCAAGACTCTGAAATATTGAATAGATACATTGGAAGAAAATCTTTTTCTTTCCTTATTCTTAATCTTTCTATTGAGTCTGAGATTTTCCACAATGTCAACTAGCATCACTTCTTCATAATAATTGGCTATTACATAGGTGTGAAGTTAAAATAAAGGGATAACTACAAAGAATGATCTGTATTGATAGATGAAATATGGGGTGTATTAGTCAAGATTCTTCAGAGAAATAGAATCAATAGGAAACTCTCTGTTTCTATTATATCTATTGACACAGAGAGATAGAGAAAGCCAGCTAGCTAAGCATGTTCAGAATCCCCTGCAGTACCTTTTGCAAAATGGATTATTTGGAAATCTGGAAGAATTATTTGATTCAAGTTCAAATGTCTAAGAGGAAGTATAACAAAAGACACAACTTCCTTTCTCTGGCAAAATGTTTACGATCAGATCAAAAGAAGATGACTATCCAAGCTCTGCATGAGAGATCAAAAGAATTCTTCTTCCTCAGACTTGGTTCTTGGGTTCTCACTGGAATAGAGGTTGTGGATTGAGATTGGTGAAGATGGATCATTTTTATTCAGTCTAGCAACTCAAATTTTAATCTCTTCTGAGAAAACCCTCACAGACAAACCTAGAATCAATATTCACCAGATAAGATATCTAAGCATCCCTTAGTGAAGTCCAGCTGACAAATAAAGCTCAGCACCTTGTGGACAGGTGAACAAAGTGTGCTTTCTGCTGCCAGTGAGGTGGACCCTGTGGGTAGGCTATGGTAAAGGACACAAGTACCACTCTTGCTTCCAGGCAGGCAATACTATCTTCTCTGCTTTTTATTCTAGTAGTATTTTGTTGTTGTTGTTGTTGTTTTAACACGAGTAGTACAAGTTTGAGTAGGAGACAGTGAAACAGAATGGGCCAGCTAAGGGAAAGTGTAGGGTTAGATGAAAGGCAGTCGAGTGGAAATCCAAGGATATTTTAGACGTATCCCTATCACTAAGAAGAATTAGCTCTCTAGCAAGAGACCCTTTCTTATTTCACTTTATCTCAAGGTCCTCAAATCAGAAACTGTTAGAAATATTCAAACAAGTATATGAACTCAAATTGTAAATATGTTCACAGAACCATTAAGCATATATTTCCTGTCTTTGTGTTTTTCTTTTCAGTTATGAATGTGACTGAGCTTTTGCCATTTTGCAGTGACTTGCCAAGTGAGCCTCCGGAGACAGGTATAGATCTGACAAAATGGCTATTTACCGGTCACAGATCATCTATGTCTTGCTCCTTGGTGTGTGTAGCTGTTGTTTATTTTCTTCCTTTGTTGTTTCCACCTTGCTCTATGTTGGTCACTTCTCTCATGTAGATTTGTTTCTCAGTTTCTTTCTTACTGTTTCCCCTCATTCCTTGCAGGCATTTCTCGAGCATCCTTCTCTTCAACATTCTAGCTCACATATTTGTTCTTTGTGATAAAACACTTAGATTCGCTATATGAGAACTTTAGACATGAAAAGAATCATATTTTTCAAACACATAATAAACCTTTAAAAATTCTACTGGCATTTACCTCATTTGCTAAAATTAGTAAGGAACAAATGTGGCTTATTTTTGACAGTTACATTTTAGGTATACTGGTTTATCTTAGGGGAATATTAATAAGTCAAGGTTACAGAGGCCACTTGCAACAGGAGAATCATAATCATAGAGAGAACTATTATTGAAATAAGAGGGCAGTGAACTGGTGGAAAGGGCAGAGTTTTTACCCACGACTCCCCCTTTTTCCTAAGCATCCTTCATTATCTCCTCAAAGCATAGTTGCTTTGTATGGATAGAATTTCTGTAATTATTCTTTTCTTGTGTCTTTTATTCTTATGCCTTCCAAACTAATTGCTTTATAACAATGGTTTCCAAATATAGAATATCCAAGTTGCTTCAGTTTTACTAAAAAATGTCTAGATTATGGAGAGCTGACTTGTTAGTAGTGGGTGGTACCCTAGACCATTGCTACCCCCAGACCTCCAATCATGACAGCTGTATTTTCAATGCGTGGCCTGGTTCATTGTACAAAATAAACATGTATTTTTTTTTAAATAGCCATAATGTTAACAGCTGTGCTGGAAACTTTAACATGGTCACTTGGGAATTTGAACATCAGTTCTTTAGATCTGATTTTCTTAGTTTTTCTCACTGACATGTAGCGCTCGAGCACCTTAGAATCAGTATTCTCAAGGCTCTTCTCAATTCATTGGTGCTTTTAACAGAAATTCAAGAGCACATGCACCCATATAACAAATGAAACATTTTTCCTTACACTGTTTTTTCATAAGAATGCTGATATGGGCAAACTTTGATTGAGGCTGTGGAAAACTACCCTTACAGAATGTAACTTGTAATTTCATTAAAAAAATATCACTTTGGAGTAATCTCCATCACCAAGTTGGCTATTGCCATGGCATGATGACTTTTGTCCAGTCAATAATACGTGTGTGTGTGTGTGTGTGTGTGTGTGTGTGAGTGTGTGTGTGTGTATGTGTGCACATGCATACATTTTAAGAGCTAGTGTCTACTTCAGTATGCCCAAAGTTGATAAAAACTGCTTTAATCTGTTTTTGTGTTGCTATAACAGAGCCCCCCCTAGGCCAGGTAATTAATAAAGTAAGAGGTTTATTTATTTCACAGCTTTAATTTAGAAGTCTGAGGTTGGGCTACTCCACCTGCTAAGATTCTGGTGAAGGTCTTCTAACTATTTTCCATTGTGGCAGTTAACAGCAGACAGTAAGAGCATGTATAAGAATGTTGATACATGTGTGGATGAGACAACAGGAAAAGAGAGGAAACAGGATAACAGGCAGTGGTTAGGTCCCTTTCCAAGGAAGGGATGATCCTGGAACTTCCCATTAGGTTTCACCTCCGAAAGGTCTTACCTCTACTTACTACTATGATGTTTAAAACCAACCTTTTTGCACTGCAACCGTGATCTAAATCATAGAAGTTATTGTATGTAGAAGCTTACCTATAGTATATAAGACAGGAGAGAAGATGCTTAATTTGAATATTATAATTAATTTATAGTAATAAACATAGAAAACCTTTATTAACAATCTTCATACAAAAGAGCAATCTTCAATTATATTGCGTGTAAAACTAGAATAACTTGTCCAGAAAGTGTTCCTACAATGAGAGTACAACAAGGAGAAAGAACAGCAACAAGATGTTATCATATAACCATATAGCATGCACACTGTGTTCAGTACAGATCATTGTCTCATACAGAAAGTAGAATGATAGGAATCTTGGAGTAGAAAAGCATTTAGTCCACCCAGAACCTCAGAATATGACATCATTTGGAAAAAGGACCTTGGAAATTGCATTAGAATTGGGATCTTATAACAAGTATTCGTGACTCATAGACAATGGCACAGAGGAAAGATGAGCTAGTGGAAATGAGGGCACTGGCTGTAATTATTCTGCCACAAGACAAGAAATAACAGAAGCCTCAGAATCTAAAAGAGGACTCATCCTTCCCAGACACTTTGCAGGGGGCATGATCTTCCTAATACTTTGAATTGGTGCATTTAATCTTTAGTAGCTGTGAAGGATAAATTTCTTTTGTCTGAAGCTATGCAGTTTGTGGTGTACTATGACATCTTTAGAAAGTTAATAGAGATGTTGCAGACAAATATGAGTCAGATAAAATAGGGAGAGAATATATCTGAGGCTCAAAAATGACAAAGCAATACTATTCAGAATATCCCAGGCTTTCCAAAAAATCACAATCCTAAGCAGCATAAAATAATTGGGGAAAAATGTGGACAACTTGTTCAAAAGGTGACCTAACACACAATACAAAGTAATGCCAAAATAATTTGAAATGAGAGACAAAAACTAAAGTAAGATGCTGTTTTTAAGTTCTTAGCTTGGAAATAATTTGAAAAAAGATCAGATTTGCTTACTTTTTTTTTAATATGCAAAGATATAACAATCTTGACTTGCTTGACAGAGTATAGGCCCGGGAAGCCACTCAGAGATAAATGTGATAATAGTCACACAAAGTAGATGTAGCCTCCCAAAGCATTCTGGTATCTGCCTGTAATATAGTTATAAATGTCACTGCAGTATTGGTGCTACTGTTTGGAGTTGGTAAGTGTTATGAAGAGAATAAACATGTGCTTCCATATCTTCCAAATTCAGATGATGAAATCATAGCCCATAATATGTGGATATGAGGGAGTGAGGGAATGTAGAAATTAATTTGGTCATGAACGTGAAACCTCTATGCATGGACTCGTGAGTTTATAATGGTTGGGAAATCTCTCTTTGTCTTTTTGCCATGTGTGGGGACAACGAAAAGTCCAAAGTCAGTAATGAGAGGATGAATCTCACAAGCAACCCATTAATAGCATCCAGATTTTGTACTTTCTGTCTTCGGAATCTTAGAAATAAATGGTTTATTTTTAACCAGCTCAATCTATGGTTTCTTGTGTTGCAGCCTCGGCTGGCTAAAGCAACAAGTGACGTGTGGGCAGTTTTATAAGTTAGAAGCTATCAACCAGAAATAATTGTCATAGGACATGTGAATAAAAAAGATGTGATGAAATGTATTGAACAATAACACTTATTTAATTAAAATATATATTCTCCAGTGTATACCAAATTGAGAGCTTATCCCATGAGTACTTGCGTATGAGCTGTGAACCACTGCAGATCCAGAACCCACTTCCTATTTCCTTTCTATGCCTCTTTCTTACTTTTCATTCCTAGTCTGACACTGTGCTTTGTCATCAATTTCCCATGTTGTGTTTTTAATTCTTTATTAAGACTATAAAGAACCTCTCAGGAGATAGCTATATTTAGGCTGGCTTGTCCTTCCTTCAGTCTCTGCTTCATAGTTAATCTCTGCAACTACTTCTGTGGGTATTTGATTCCCCTTTTTAAGAAGGAATGAAATGTCCACCTTTTGGTCTTCTTTCTTCTTAAGTTTCTTGTGGTTTGTGGGTCGTTCTTCCTGTATTCCGAACTTCTGGGCTAATAATCACTTATCAAAGAATGCATACCATGTTCTGGCAGCATGTGTATAGTAGAGAAACGCAAATTCGATCATCAATAGGAGGAAAGGACCTCGGCCTTGTGAAGGTTTTGTGCCCCAGTGTAGGGGAATGCCAGGGCCAATAAGTGGGAGAGGGTGGGGTGGCAGGCATGGGGAGGGGGGATACAAAAGGGGTTTCTTCTTGTTGTTTTTGTTTGTTTGTTTGTTTTTTGGAGGGGAACCTGGGAAAGGAAAAATTTACATGTAAATAAAGAAAATATCTAATAAAAAAAATAACCAATAAAAGAGAGTGGAACAGGAAAAAAAAAGACTATAAAGAAGGCAATAGCCAAACAAAATACAACCACAAAAAATATATCTGTTCAGCAATCTGAGTACCATTAATTAAGGACACACACATACATACATACATACATACATACATACATACATACATAGACACACACACACACATACATACATACATAGACACACACACACACACAAATACACACATGCACATAGACATGCACACACGAATATCCATCTATCATGTATTAGAATGGTACTAAGGGCAAAAAAAGAAAAATATACAAAAATCAGAGAGGCTACCATATAGATCAATGGTAATATATAATAACAAAAAAGAATCAGGATGAAATGAATTTAATTGTTGAATAAAAAAGTGAATTTAAATCATAAAAATATTCATAAGCCACTAGATGCTTTGTTTCTCTTTCATCCTGGTTTTCAAAATATGTCACTTAAAACTGTATTTTCTGTTCAATAATGGGTGATACACTGTCAATCTATTCACATTCAAATAACTTGCCTGGTTTTTGTCTTTTTTGTCTTGTTCACAGTATCTTTAACTTACATAATGTCACCTTCTGTCTTACATGTTGTTACTCTTTCAGATTCCATAATTTCATACCTCTTGCTCAATAGATATTCCTGAGAATTTGATTCATTTCCATGGCTTCAACAACTGATCTGTCTCTAGCTTTCACCTGTTCCTCTCTTCTGATATTTCCCATGCTCTAAACCCAGCAGGTCTTCTATTGAACCTGCCTTCCCTTACTGCTGTTACAAATGTGATCCTTTAAAATTCTCTCATATTTCAAGTTTATCTTTAAAGCATCTTAGATTCTTTCCCTTCTCTACTTTATGTCAAATTGTGTTCATCATACTTCAGAAGTATCTCTAAATCTCATCATTTCACTGTAACAAGGAAGTCACTGAAGAGCTTCAACACAAAAGCTATCATTATGCTTTCAGTAAGAGGAGTTCATTGAAAAGTGTGTACCGTGGAAACTAGCTGAGAGTTACTGATGAATTCCAGAAATGAGATTATTGATGTTTGAACTAAGATAGTGAAGTAGATATGTGGGCAAAAGCACATTAATTTCACAGGTAATTTGGATAGCTAGAACTTGGCAAAAAATTTGCTGAGTGGTAGTAAGTATTGGGGTAGCTGTAAAGGTTGTGATTGCCTTGGGGGAAAAAGAGTATGATTCTAGCTATCATTATGTAATACAGAAGAAAACTTTGCATATGTCGAGGCTAAGTTATGCAAATTAGATATCTAAATAGACCCAATTCTCAGAATTGAGCTGTGCTTTAATAACTCAAATCTGAAGTTAATTAGAATACAGATGTAATGAATATTGATGGGGGAGGAATTATACTATCCAGGAGGGAATATGTCTAGTTAGACTTGGGGAATAACCATAGTCAGTTATTGGAAGAGAAGGAATGTACTGAACAGCCCAAATGAAAGGGCCGAAGAAGCATGAAGGATGCTCTACAGTGTGAAGTAGTGTATAGTAGTGGTTTAAGCATTCAGAACTGTCAGATCCTATGGAACACAGGAGGGTGAGTACTGAAACCTTTGGATTTATGGCTTGGAGTAAATTGGGTGTAGTGGGATGAATAAATTTGGTTTAAGACTAAATAGAGTAGTAGGAAGTTGGGAAAGAAATATAGACAGCATTTAGGATGTGTGGATGAGGAAGATTTGAATGATGCGTGATGGTAAGTAAATGTTTATGGAAGTGATAGTTGTCTGTTTCATTTTGTTTTATTTTGAAGATGGAGGGTAAAGTATGTTTTTTAAAAACTTATAGGTAGAAGAGACTACAGATTAAAACTTTATTTTAGTACCCATGTTATGCAGTTTACAGCCAATTGTAATTCCAGTTCTAAGGTATCCAATACTTTCTTATGGCCTGTACGGATGCTTATACACATGGCCACATACCTTCCCTGCATACACATCATACAAAAATAAATAACTTTAATATGCATTTATAGTAGAATATAGCAATAAAAACTGACAAAAGTCTAAAGCTATTCCTTATAATGGGAGTTTCAATTTTCTGAGAAACCACCAAACTGATTTCCAGAGCGGTTGCACCAGCTTGCATCCCACCAGCAATGGAGGAGCGTTCCTCTTTCTCCAGATTCTCGCCAGTATCTGCTGTCACCTGAGTTTTTGATCTTAGCCATTCTGACTGGTGTGAGGTGGAATCTCAGGGTGTTTTGATTTGCATTTCCCTGATGACTAAGGATGTTGAACATTTTTTTTTTTTAGGTGCTTCTTGGCCATTCTTTATTCCTCAGTTGAGAATTCTTTCTTTAGCATTGTACCCCATTTTTTTAAAAATAGAGTTATTTGATTCTCTGGAGTCTAACTTCTTGAGTTCTTTGTATGTATTGGATATTAGCCCTCTATTGGATATAGCGTTGGTAAAGATCTTTTCCCAGTCTGTTGGTTGCCATTTTCTCCTATTGATAGAGTCCTTTGCCTTACAGAAGCTTTGTAATTTTATGAGGTCCCATCTGTCGATTCTTGATCTTAGGGCACAAGCCATTGGTGTTCTGTTCAGGAAAATTTCCCCTGTGCCCATGTCCTCCAGGCTCTTCCCCACTTTTTTTTTTTTTTTTTATTAGTTTCCATGCGTCTGGTTTTATGTGGAGGTCTTTGATCCACTTGGACTTGACCTTTGTACAAGGAGATAAGAATGGATCAATTTGCATTCTTCTACATGCTAATTGCCAGATAAACCAGCACCATTTGTTGAAAATGCTATCTTTTTTCCACTGGATGGTTTTAGCTCCTTTGTCAACAATCAAGTGACCATGAGTATGTGGTTTTTTTTTTCTGGGTCTTCAGTTCTATTCCATTGATTTACCTGCCTTTCACTGTACCAATACCATGCAGTTTTTTTCATGATTGCTCTGTAGTACAGATTGAAGTCAGGGATGGTGATTCACCTAGAAGTTCTTTTATTGTTGAGAATAGTTTTCTAGCTGAGGACCCAGCTATACCATTCCTAGGCATATACCCAGAAGATGCTCCAACATGTAATAAGGACACATGCTCCACTATGTTCATAGCAGCCTTATTTATAATAGACAGAAACTGGAAAGAACCCAGATGTCTGCCAAGAGAGGAATGGATACAGAAAATGTGGTACATTTACACAATGGAATACTACTCAGCTATTAAAAACGATGAATTCATGAAGTTCTTAGGCAAATGGATAGCCTATCATACTGAGTGAGGTAACCCAATCACAAAGGAACACACATGGCATGCACTCACTGAGAAGTGGATATTAGCCCAGAAGTTTGGAATACCCAAGATACAATTCACATACCATATGAAGCTCAAGAAGAAGGAAGACCACAGTGTGGATACTTTGGTCCTTCTTAGAAGGGGGATCAAAATACCCATGATAAGAGATACAGAGATAAATTTTGGGGCATAAACTGAAGGAAAGGCCATCTAGTTACTGTCCCAACTAGGGATCCATCCCATATACAAATACTTTTGTGGATGCCAACAAGTGCTTACTGACAGGAGCCTGATATATCTGACTCCTGAGAGGCTCTGCCAGTGCCTGACTAATACAGAAGTAGAGGCTCACAGCCATCCATTTGACTGAGCACAAAGTCTCCAATGGAAGAGCTAGAGAAAGGACCCAAGGAGCTGAAGGGATTTGTAGCCCCATATGAGGAACAACAATATGAACCAACCAGCATGCTCAGAGCTCCCAGGGACTAAACCACCAACCAAAGACTACACATGGAGGGACCCATGGCTCCAGCTGTATATGTAGTAGAGGATGGCCTTGAAAGGAGAAGCCCTAGGTCTTGTGGAGGCTTGATGCCCCAGTGTAGGGGAAGGCCAGGACAGGGAAGCCGGAGGGGGTCAATTAGTGAGCAGGGATGGGGGGATATGATAGAGTTTTTTTTGGAGGAGTTAAAATTTGCAATGTATATAAAGAAAACATCTAATAAAAATAAAAAATTAGAGAGAGAAAGAGAGAGAGAGAGAGAGAGAGAGAGAGAGAGAGAGAGAGAGAGAGAGAGAGAGAGTTCCTGGGAAATGAAAATAGTTTCTATATTTTTTCTATAGGATGTCTTTCATATGGTATTCTATATGGTATGATAAGTTGCCACCCTTCAAAAAAAGAAATTAACACATATTATAGACATTAGGACTGTTTACAAATAATCTGACTAAAGTTCTGGTGGCAACCCAGAGAAATGGCAATCACTCATACTGTTTGAGGGATCTCCGTGATACCTCTTGCTCACAACTTGGGGGGAGGGTCTCATATGCTTGGCACTAACAAATAAATATAACGCTGAGCATAGTGGCTCATGCTTGTACCTTTAGGACCATCTTGGAGAAAGCAGGAGTTCAAGACCAGAGTGGATTATGTAGTGATGTCTAGGCCAGTTTGTGTTTCGGAGTATATAATTCGGAGTTATAGTTTCCATAACTATAGGTTATGGAAAAAGAATGAGAGAGCACGATTTCTAAAGAACCATAGAATGAAGCAATTGAAGAACAAGAATAAAAGAACAGGAATAAAAGGCTTTATATTTGCTAATATAAAGGACATTAGCAAATTTTCTCAGATGATTGTTATTCGGAGAATTTCTTTATAAAATAGTGTTTGTTTCATTTAAATTGTCCTTATCCTTGGTATTACACATTTTATAAACACTTCTTCCTGTTTTGGAGTTTTAGCCAACATTCTGAAAGATTGCAAACTCTTCTTATTTGATGGTAATTGTGTTATTTTGTGGTTGTTTGTGTTTATTATATTATTTAAGTAAGATAAATTTTCCTTTGCTCAATTGCTGGTAGACATTTTGAATTTAGCTTAGTCATTAACATGCAATTAATTCTATTTTTACCACAATGCTGTAATTGGCAGAGTTTGTTCTTTATTTAAAACAAACATTTCCGTGTTCTTGCAGGAATGAAATATAATAAAATATAATCTTTACAATTTGCCAAATATGAAATGACATTTCCTTTCTTTCTGCAAACTTTTTTTTATTACTGAGTTCAAATCTTAAAATCTTGTGAAAAGTTAAAGCAGGTTTACTGCATTATTCTAAGCAGTACAATTCCAGCATGCAGAATTTGAAAGTGATATAAAACAATTTTATATAGTAAAATAAGTGAGATACTGTTAAAATATAATTTTCTTTCAACACTCTCATCAATGTTGATAATCCAAACTGATTTTTTTTAATATTGTGAGTTCCATATTTAAGCAGAATACATACTTATATTGTCTGACCATTTAAGTTTCTGTTGTCGTGTGCTCTTGGAATCTTATTACGAGAGAGATGGCAGTCCTTTGGTGGGTACAGTGAAAGCAGCAGCTAGGCACCAAATGGCTTTGTTTTTAAATGCTTTCCCTTCTGGGTCTGAAATGAGATTTTAAAAGTTTCTTTTAAAATTTATCTGATATCTGGGTCATAATTATTTTAGCTTATGGAAACAATTGGTAGCTTGCCATCTGAATCGTGTTACTGAGTTCCATTAACCCTGGCACGTTTCCCAAGTTCATCTTCTGCTCCTTAATTGCATACATATGTGCTATCAATAAAAGGAGCGCATAGTAAAATAATGACTCAATGGAGCCATTTATTCAAACAAATTGTTATTAGTTAAACATCTCCTGTTGCCAAGCATGTTTACAGGTGGGGAAATGGAAATGTAATTTATATAGTGCTTGGTGAACAAAGTGAAAGAGCACTGGCGGTTTTGTGGAGAACAGAGGGCACCACAATTACAGACCCTCTCTTTATCCAGCATATGGATAAAGGTCTGGCATGTGATAAGCAGCCTAGAAGAGGGCAACCTGGATAGAGGCCACAGTGTGTCTGTGGCATATTCACAGAACAAGGCCAGCTGTGTTCCAAAGACAAGAGAATTAAATTATAATGCTTTGCTTCTCAAGTGAAAGACAGGCAAAATAAATCACAGCTTACTCAAGTAGTGGGTTATGGTTATTATTTATGTTACACTCACTTTCATTGATCATGTCTCTCAGCAGAAATTGAAGTTTATAAACGGCTTTTAGTTTACAAATTATAGGAACAACGGATAAAAGATTCATTTCCCAATATTTAAAACCTATATAAATGTGTAGAGAATAAATGCTTATGCCCGTTATATTGAAGAAACAACTTGTCCATGATTTAACCCCTTTTTTTTCCAATGACCTTTCTTCTTCCCCATTTTCCTTGCCATTTTCTCTATGCTGGATTATGCCAGCATCTACAGTACCTGTTGATCTATTGTAACTCCTATGCTGTGTTGGTTTTCAGTCACACAATATTATTTGCTAGCCTGGTTATTTTTCAAAATTATCTCTGAGCTATTCCTTTTCAGTTAATTATTTTATTTATTTACATTTATCCCCCTTCCTGGTCTCCTGCTCCATGAGCCCCGACTCTCTCTCTCTTTGCTTCTAAAAGGGTACTCCCCCACGCACCCACCCTCTCCTCCCTCACTCTTCTAGCATCCCCCTTCTCTGAAGCGTTAAGCCTCTACAGGACCAAGCATATCCCCGCCCACTGAGGCTAGACAAGGCGGTCCTCTGCTACACATGTAGCAGGGACCACAGACCAGCCCATGTATGCTCTTTGGCTGGTGGCTTGTTCCCTGGGAACTCTGAGGGGTGCAGGTTACATGCTTCATCCTATGGGGTTGCAATCCCCTTCAGCTCCTGACTTCCATTGGGATCCCCAATCTCAGACCACTGGTTGCCTGTTAAGTATCTGCATCTGTCTCTGTCAGGTGCTGATAAAGCCTCTCAGAGGCCAGCCAGGCCAGCCTTTTGTCTGCAAGCACAAGATAGCATCAGAAATAGTGTTGGGGTTTGGTTCCTATGCATGGAATGGATCCCAAGTTGGGGCGACCTCTCGTTGATTTTTCCTCAGTCTCCGCTCCATTTTTGTTCTTACATTTCCTTTAGACAGGAACAAATTGTGGTCAAAGAATTTGAGATGGGTTGGTGGTCCCATCCCTCAACTGGCCATGCCTATCTACTACAGGAGGTGATTTCTTCAGGTTCCATCTCCTCACTGTTAAGTGTTTTGGATAAGGTCATCCCTATTGAGTCCTGGGACCCTTTTATACCCCTGGTGTCTGGGCCTTTCTAGAGGTTCTCCCCATCCCCCATCTCACACTACTGTATATTTCTATGCATTCTCCTGGCTCTCTGGGCTTCTCCTGTCTCCCTCCCCCCGCCCCCACTCCATACCTGATCCTGCCCTTTTTATTTCGAAGTTAATTTTAGATTTTAATCTTTTTCAGATTATAATTATATCATTTCCCCTTTCTTTTCTTCCCTTCCAACCCTCCTACACATCCCTCCTTTCTCCTTTTTTCAAATTCATTTTCTCCTTTCTAAAGTTATTTTTTTTTGTTATTTGCATATATAGTTGTTGGGAACCGTTTTGCTGCTTAGAGGAGAAAAAAGCAAAAGTGTGCCTGCTAGGCAGAGTCAAGGCAGGTCAGGGCCTGTTGGCAGATTTCCTGAGGCATGGAATGATAAGAGGACGTGCACCTGGAACTCAGTGCTAGGGGCTGAAGATTCTACTGACCTTGGGGAAAGAACAGAGGCTTTTGGGATGGGGAAGAATGTCTTGTGCACATTTTAGCAAATTGTTTCTTTTAGCTTGTGGCCTTGTTTCCCACTGTAAAGTATATAAAGCCTAAGAGAATTAAACTCGAGGCTGCCACAGTACTGACAGGACAGCCCTCCTCATTTCTAACCTTTGTCTCTGAGTCTTCTTTTCAGTCGTCTTTCCTATAGTCATTGTCATTCCCACCCCCACCCCTCAGATGACTGTTCAACTCAGTACCATCTGGACTGGTACATGTAGAGATATACATGTATGAATATATACACATATTACTAAATATAATGTGCTCAGTCTGTATAATGTTACTTGTATGTATTTTATTATTATATGGTATGAGTATTTTGATTGCATTTATTTCTATTGTACATATATATTTTATATACATATATAACACACACACACACACACACACACACACACACACACACACACACACACCTAGTACATGAAGAGCTAGAAGAGGGTACTGAATGCCCTGGAGTTAGAGTTACAGATGGTTGTGAGTTTCCATGTTGGATCTGGGAATCAAACTTGTGCCCTTTGGAAGATCAGCTAGTGCTTTTGCCTGCTGAGCCTTCTCTCCGGCTCTTCCCTGATTGGTTTAGGGAGAGTTGTGCTTGCAATAAGTAGATGCCTTGGGGCATTTGCAATCACAGCTAACTAAAACCATGTCTAAATTGGCACAATCAAGAGCTGTAGATTTCATGTGGCTGGAAAGCTATGCTCTTCGGAAATGTCATCTAAATTACAGAGACACGCCGTGTCTTTCCTGCTCCCCCACAGATGACTAGACATCCCTTCCTGTTCCATGAGTATAGGATGTTCGTTGTAGACCCTGCCTGTCACTCAACAGTACCTTCTACAATCACCAAATGCCTACGGAGGCCATAAAACTGAAATAGCTAGAATGCTGCTGCCTCTATGCTCATTTGCTTTGTTCGTTTCTTCTCGTTTCACCCGGGTTATTGTCTCATCTTTCTCTATGGCAATGCACATTACAAACAGTGTTCTCCAACTCTTCTTGGTTTCCTTGGTGGTATGACTGGCTTATGGTTAAATTTCTTTTTTCATATGTTCCTTATTCCATACATCTGATAAGTGCAGAAACATACATATCTATCGCTAAAATCCACTCTAGGGATTAGGTGTACAGTTATTTGTCCCTGTGAAGTTTACAATATGTTTATATGATTTAATTATATTACAAACAGGTGTGTCAATCCTATGAAATGTCGCAAGTGTTAACTGTAATGATCAGTAAAACAGCAGAAGAAAAGGAAGGGACTTGGGAAGCATAACAGGTTGTTATTTGATTCCCTACCAATCTCAGAATGTAGACACGCATTCACAGAAAAGGTGGGTTAGAGATTGTAGATGTATTTACCATAGCCATAGATTTATTACTGGATAATTAGAAACGGGGAAGGACAGGGAAGCAGGAGTGGGTGCGCTGGTGAGCAGGGGGAAGGGGGATGCGATAGGGGGCGTTCGGGGGGGAATCCAGCAAAGGGGATAACATTTGAAATGCAAATAAAGAAAATATCTAATAAAAAATAAAGCAGAAGAAAATGAGCATTTAAAAACAAACAAATAAAAAACCAAGCAAAACAAACATACAAAAAAAAAGCCTTTCAAAAAACAGAAAAGATAACCTGACCTAAGTTTGAACTAACATAAACTAACAGGCTGGTACCTAGCATTAGTTTCCAAGTTATCCCTTACAAAACCTGAGCCTAGCTCCAGTCTCTCGGTTCCCACAAGACCTGCCTCTCCCAAGTTACACCAACAGATCTGCTCCCCGAGGCTACAAGCCCACCCCTTGTCTAATGACCACCAATGTAGCTGTTCGATTAGATGCTTGCCAGGCTAGAAACGTGCTCCACCCCCGCCCCTTCTTACTGCTTTCTATAAAGCCTTAGCCTGATAGAAGTTCAGGGCTCATTTCCACCAAAGACCTTCCTGTGTGTCAGCAGTGAGGTGAAGGTCCTGGGCTAGTTCGAATTAAAGGCCCTGCTATGACTTGCGTGGAAAAAAGAAAAGAAAAGAAAAGAAAAGAAAAGAAAAGAAAAGAAAAGAA
>JADRCD010227754.1:5853-22035 GCA_019843815.1 Montemys delectorum
TGGATGATGGTCAGGTAGCTGCTAGATACATGGATGGATGGATGGATAGATGGATGGATCATGGTCAGGTAGCTGCTAGATACATGGATGGTTGGATGGATGATGGTCAGGTAGCTGCTAGATACATGGATGGATGGATGGATGGATGGATCATGGTCAGGTAGCTGCTAGATACATGGATGGATGGATGGATGGATGGATGGATCATGGTCAGGTAGCTGTTAGATACATGGATGGATGGATGGATGGATGGATGATGGGCAGGTAGCTGCTAGATACATGGATGGATGGATGGATGGATGGATGGATCATGGTCAGGTAGCTGCTAGATACATGGATGGTTGGATGGATGATAGTCAGGTAGCTGCTAGATACATGGATGGATGGATGGATAGATGGATGATGGGCAGGTAGCTGCTAGATACATGGATGGATGGATCATGGTCAGGTAGCTGCTAGATACATGGATGGATCGATGGATAGATAGATAAGAATAGATGGGTAGCTAAATGATAAAACCAGGTAGATGGATGACAATTATATCAATAGGTAAATTGACGACTGCACCAATGAGTGACTAGGGAGACAGCCTGTAGGTAGGTGGGTGGGGTCAGTTAATTCTCTGTCACTCTAACACATACATGGAGGTGATCACCTTAAGAGAAAAGGTTCCATTGGCTTCCAGCTGTGGAGAGCAGCTGGCCTTTTGCTTTTAGGCCGATGCTAAGGTAGCATACCATGGAAGGGACCTCTGGCAGAGCAAAACCACTCACCCCAGGGTAGGGAAGAGGTAGCCCAAGCTAGCTCACTTGAGCCCAGGAGAGGTCCGCAGGTGGGCTAAACAATCCATCAGCTCTCGAAGAGCCCTGCCTTTAAAGTTGTAGATAGGCTGCTCTTCTCCATGCTGTGGGAGGACCCTCCAACCTAGTGTATCCAGAGAGTTGAGACATCAAGCATAAAGCACATAGCAAGTGTCAGAAGTCGGTGCAAGCACAAATGACAGAGAATGTTCAGCATCAGAGGGTACAGGGGCTCAGCTGAGACTCTGGCTTTAGGCGGGTGTCAATCCTCGCTTTGACCCTGTAGACCAGTGGTTCACAGTCTTCCTAGTGCTGTGACCCTTTAACACAGTTCCTCGTATTGTAGCGACTCCCTCTCCCTGCCCACACACACATAAAATTATTTCATTGCTACTTCATAACCATAATTCGGCTACTATTGTGAATCTCAACGTAAACATCTGCTAAGGAGGATATGGGATATGAGACCACCCCCTAAAGGGGTGGTGACCCACAGGTTGAGAACCACTGCTTTAGTGCCAGGCGGGGTGCGCATGTGTAATCCCAGTCCTGTGGACATGGAAGCCAGAGGACCAGCAGCTTAAGGTCATCGTCAGTGACTCCAGGATCCCCTGAGCCACTTCCCAGGTGTTTTGAGTTTCCTAAAGCCTGGGTATCCACCACCTCCTAACTTCCTCCTGGCGTCGTCGTCGTCTTCTCTCTGTCTCTGGACCAGTCTTGCTATTTCTCCAGTCCCCAGAGTCGCAGATTCAGTCCTTTCTCTAGAAACTTCTGGCTCTGGTGGAGTTTCCCAAAGAATCCCTCATAATTGACTCATTTATTAGTGATTTCTGTGCTTAGTCGCCCCCCACCCAAGCCCAGGATTTCTTCTTCTGTTTCTTTTGGGGTGTCACATGATCCCACACCCTGGCTTTGTGGAAAGACAGGTCTATCCATCTTTCTCCCAAGGTCTCATCTGAGCCCTGCTCTCCCATTAAGTGAAGACTCCAGAGTTCCACATCATTTTGGGGGAAAATCTTAGCAGCCTGGACAGGAGGCCAATTATTCTACAGGGTAGGAAAAAAAAACTCTATCTTTACAATCCCTCTGTATCCTGCTACCCCAAGCCGGGGCACCCACCAGAGCGCAGACACCAGAGCCAAGGGGACAGCCTGGTCCGGTTACACCCATGCCTCTGCCGACTGGAAGCAGGGGAGAGAGAAGGAGAGGTGAGAGAAATTGAGGGTGACAGAGCCAGGTAGGGTGAGGCTCAAGAGAAACAGACAGATATGTAGCAGGTGAGAGTTTCCATCTCTCTCCTGAGCCTTCTGCACTCCCCGGTGGGTGGTTCTGGCACACAGGTTCCCCCACACCATGAGTCCGTAGAGGGATTTCCTTTAAGCTGGCTCTGCTAGGTGCCAGAAGATTCCTATCCAACAACTCCAGCTTCCTAGTCCTGTCTTCTTGTTTATAGACGTGCATGCACACACCCGCACTGCCAACATGGAAACACAACAACAAACACAACAGTGTTTGAATCTTATTGTTCTCCTAGATTCTGGCCCTAAATAAAACCATCTAGAGATACACCTTCTAGAATATTCCACAGGGATTCTTCTCTTGGGTTCCCCTGTGGCCCCCCGTTCCTGTCCCCCTCCCCAACACAGTCTACTTGTTAAGCCTCCATGTCTAACCGATTATGCTTAGAGAGGGTCAGGTACCCTGCCTCGCTACAGAGCTACCAATGTGCCCTCAGATGTCACTCACGAGGCAGGCAGCCACATCTGCTGTGGCAGACAGTTGAGGAAAGTGGTTTATGGCCTCCGTGTTCTGCTCAATTAAGCAAGCAGACTCCGGGTGTTTTGGAACCATGGCCCAAAGTCGAGAACCCACTTGTACTAACTGTTTACGGCTGCAGACTTATTTTGACTATCGCCATTAAGGTGCTGGAAAATAATCTTCCCTTTAAATATACAACTCGGCTCTGGGGGGAGGGCAAAAAGAAAAAAAAAGAAAAGTCATTTCATGACATCTTGGAATGGCAAGTTTCCTTCCAGAGGCATCCATCGCTAATAGGACAATTAAAGTCAATGAGAAATTTGAATTCAATATGTGCAGACTGTGGAAGCTGACTTCCCTCCCTCCCGGCCCACATCTGCTGTGACCTCCCCCCACCTCATCCACTCTCCAGACCCTTTGGCACTGAGGGCCACTGCCAGTTGCTTTCTGGAACTCTAACAGACAACCGTGAAATCCCACGCTTACCTCCGGAGAGAAAAAGTTGCCTGGGAGGCCTTGAGGATTCACAAGGCACTTTATTCTCTTATTTATAGGTTTATAATTTTATTTATTTATTTATTTTTGCAGTTCTAGGGATGGAAGAGAGTCTTGACGTTCCAGGAAGGCACTCAACCCCTTAACTTCTTTATCTTGACATGAGATCTCATTAAGGCTAGCCCTGAACTTCCAATCCTCCTGCCTCAGCCTCTCAAGTAGATGGGAGTAAAGTCATATGCTACCACGCCCAGCTTCACTGAAGTTTGAAAGTAGCCAGATTCTCACAACAGAGACTTGGTGGGGAGCCTGGGATGTCAACTGAAAGCTGGGAGCAAGCTGGAAGCTTATCCACCTCTTGCGCGCGCGTGTGTGTGTGTGTGTGTGTGTGTGTGTGTGTGTGTGTGTGTCCGAGAGACAGAGACAGATGGACAGAGACAGACACACACACACACATAGAGGGAGAGGGGGAGGGAGAGGAGAGGAAAGGGAGAGGGAGAGAAGAAGAGAGGAGAGGAGAGGAGAGGGAAAGGGAGAGGGAGAGGGGGAGAGAAGGGGGGGTCGGGGCACACACTTGCCACAGCGCATGTGTGTGTAGGTCAGAGGACAACCTTCAGGAGTTAGTTCTGCATCTCCTGAGGATCTCCAGGAGTAGAACCCAGGTCACCAGTCTTGTGCAGCAGGCATACTCTTATTCATTAAGCCATTTTGCCTGCTCCCAAACACCTGTTCTTTATGAAGCTCTACAGGGAGTGGAATCGTCATGGGCACCCGTTTGAGAGTTTCCTGGCTTCGTCTATGACTTATGCAGTTTCACCAACTTCATCCCCAGGTCTAGAGTTTCCAGATTCCATTAAAAAACAAAACAAAACAAAACAAAACAAAACAACAGCAACAAGAACAAAAACAGAAACAAAATAGACACCCGGGGCTGGAGAGATGGCACAGTGGTTAAGAGCATTGGCTATACTTCCACAGGTCTCAGTTTAGTTCTACAATAAATCTATAAATAAATAAAACAAAATAAAGACACATAGATGACGGACAGTGGTGGCGCATGCCTTTAATCCCAGCACTTGAGAGGCAGAGGCAGGCGGATTTCTGAGTTCGAGGCCAGCCTGGTCTACAGAGTGAGTTCCAGGACAGCCAGGGCTACACAGAGAAACCCTGTCTCAAAAAACAAACAAACAAACAAAAGACACATAGACACAGTTCCTCCAACGAGGCCACACCTCCTGATCCTTCTAATCCTTTCAAACAGTTCCACTCCCTGATGACTAAATATTCAAATATTTGAGCCCATAGGGGGCACTGTTCTCATTCAAACCACCACAGTCTTTGGAACATGACCTTTAGTTATACGTGTAACGTGCCACATGGGCACACTCTCTGTTTTAAAATCTGAAGAAGTCACACTGAGGGTGTGGCTCAGCCAATACAGTGCTTGTATAGCACACACTCAGGAGATGAAGGCAGGGAGATTAAAAGTTCTAGCTCACCCTCAACTACGCAGTTTGAGGCCAACCCGGGCTACATGAGACCCTGTCTCAAGACATAAGTAAACAGAAATAAAGAAATCACAAGCAAAGCCAGAAATTTTGGGTTCTTCACCCAAGCATGTCCCAACCTCAATCCTTCTGCCTCCAGCCCTCTCCACAGTGATCTCTGTGTGCTGGCTACCAAAAAAGGTATTGTGCCAATGAGTGTGTTTCCTTTGCTGTATAAACTGTGTGTGTAGCAGAAGCTGTGGCTCTCTTAACTTACCTTCTTACAGTGTTTTACCTCAGCAACAGGAAATAGAGCTGAGACACCACCTCAGGATCATGAGACAATGACCACTCAGGAAAAACCCGGGGGGGGGGGGGGGGGGGGGGGGAGGGTCACTGGCTTCTATAGTTTATTGAGCAGCTGTGGCAAGTTCAACAATGATGATTTCTGAACAGCACAGCATTCAGGAGAAGTAAATCCCCCTCCATTTGAACGACAACAGATTGAGCATTTGCTTATTTACAGAAATGCCGATGGGCTTAGAATCTGTGTGCCTGTGGCTCACTCCCCCCCGCCCCCCGCCGCCCCCTGCAGTTCAGCAGCCATTTTGAGATCTAGCCACACAAGGACGAGGGGATGTCTTTTAACTAATTGCAAGATGCAATAGACTGCATTTTGGCTGGGAATATTTGATCTCCTCTCGATTTTTCATTTGCTGGTGATGAATTCCCTGTACGCACGCTAGTATTTCGTCTCCTCAATTGTTGTTGCGTGTGTGCACCTGTCCATGATGTGTGTGGTGTCTATTCTTGTCAAGTTGTCAACTTGACTACTTCTGGAATTAATTAAAACCCAAAGAAGCTTGTGTGGCGATTTGATTAGGTTATGGCCCCCATAGACTCCTGTGTTTGAACGCTTAATCCATAGGGACTAGCACTATTAGGTGTGGCTTTGTTGGAACAGGTATGGCCTTATTGGAGGAAGTGTGTCACTGTGAGGGTGGGCTTTTGTTAAATTCGGGCATGGGTGCCCTACTCTCGAAGAAACAGGGATAGAGATCGTTGCAATTAGCATGAGGTTTTTATTGATTCAGTATACTGGGGTCGTCCTGCAAAGGTGACCCCCAGGAACAAAAGCACACACTTTTTATACCTTCCAGTACATAGGTTTACAGCATGAGTTGGTTATCTCTCATTGGTGGAGCCCATTGTCTTTTGTTTTCATTGACCTCTGTGCCCCAGGTGAGGAGGAGACACCAATTGCATGTGTGGGGGGCGATTCACCCCTTACTGGGGACGTTTCCTGGAACTGGGCATTACTCCCCACAATTAGGGCATCTCCTTGGGACTGATGTTTGCTTGGTAAGCTCTCCTGAAGCTCTGTTTTTAGGCTTAATGGACATTCCTTGCTCCTTGGTATTTTTATGAGGTGTCCCTGTTTGCTCAATTCTTACACTTTGAGGTCTCCTATGCTTAAGCTCCGCCCCATGTGGCACAGAGTCTCCTGCTGCTGTCTATGGATCAAGATGTAGAGAACTATCGGCTCCTCCAGCACCATGTGTGCCTGGATGCTGCCACGCTTCCCACTACGAAGATAATGGACACAACCTCTGAAATTGTAAGCCAGCTCCCAATGAAATGTTTTCTTTGATAAGAGTTGCCATGGTCATGGTGTCTTTTCATAGCAATAAAATCCTAATGAAGACAGCTAGGTACACCTATGAGGAATTATTCTTAAGTAATTTGAAGAGGAAAGACTCAGTTTTATTCCAGATCTTTTGAGGTGGGAAGATCCAGCTCTTCTCTGGGCCACACCTTCTGCTGGCAGGCCATGTAAAAGACATGGAGGAAGGAAGCTCTTGCTCTTTGCCTGCTTGCCCTTGCTCTCTCTCTGAGTTCATTCCATCACTGGCATTAGAGCCTACTTCTCTGGGACTCTGGTATGTGCTAAAGAACAGCTGAGACATCCTGCCTCATGGACTGAACAACCCGCTGGATTCTCGGACTTTTGGTTGGTAGACAGCCATTGTTGGACTAACTGGACCACAGACTGTAAGCCACTCTACCAAATCATATATATGTTATATATGTATGTAAGTCACTCTAATAAATCCCATATATATGTGTATTTAAAATATATCTAATATGTGTGTGTGTGTGTGTGTGTGTGTATTCATCCTATCAGCTGTGTTCCTCTAACCCTAATATACTGTGTATCTAATAGGTACACATGACATAAAGTGCACATTAGAGATCATGCTCATGACATCAGCTGTCAAAAGCAGTGATCTATGAAGGAATGCATGCATGTTAGGGCCAAGCTTACTTTGTCTCTTTCATTCAGTCCAGGGCCTGGCCTATGAAATGGTGCAGTGTTATCTTCCCTCTTCACTTCAGTCATCGGACTTCTGGCAGCCTCTGCTTGTGGGATAACACCTGGGAGCTAAGACAGACGCTCTCTGTTGACTGTTGGTTTGTCTTTGAAGAGGCTGTCTGAGTATGCCCATCACCTGAGCACGCCCACCGCCTGAGCACGCCAGCCGCCTGAAGATCTTCTGAACCTGGGGACTTTGGCACCTGAACTTTCTTTGTAGTGTAATCTAGAGACTTGGTTTCAGTTTCTCCTGTGACTATAAAAACCCTGGTTTATTCTAAGTAAAGTGGAGCCTTGATTGGGACGCAACTTGGCTTCGTGTTTCTCTTTGCATTTCAAACCGTCTATTTCAGGTCCTTTGTTCCCTCCTGGCTGAGAGAACCCAGTTCGTGAAACTGCGGGCAGTTTCAGTGCAAGCCACATTCAGAGTGAGTCTTCCTGTCTCAGTTAACCCAAATAAAAAGGAAGGTTCTGTCCTTCCACCTTTCCGTGAGTTCTGGGACTAAACTCAGACAGCCTTACTCATGAGCTCCTTTACCAGCTGAGTCATTGGGCTGGCCCATATGCTAGTCTTTCTCCAGGGCAGGGATCCAAAGCATGATGTGGTGGTTTGAATATGGTTGCCTCAGGGAGTGGCACTCTTAGGAGGTGTGATTTGTTGGAGTGGGCGTGTCACTGTGGGCATGAGCTGTAAGACCCTCATCCTAGCTGCCTGGAAGCCAGTCTTCTCCTAGCAGCCTTCAGATGAAGGTGTAGAACTCTCAGCTCCTCCTGCACCATGCCTGCCTGGATGCTGCCATGCTCCCTCCTTGATGATAATGAACTGAACCTCTGAACCTATAAGCCAGCCCCAATGAAATGTTGTCCTTTATAAGACTTGCTTTGGTCATGGTATCTCTTCTCAGCAATGGAAACCCTGAATAAGACAGGTGAGCTGACTGACCTCTCTGAGTTCAAAAACCTCTGCTCTGGAAGGGAGGTTTCAGGCCTCACTATCGAGGAGGCCTTATTTCTGGTGTGACCAGTTGCCTCCCTCTTCTTCTGTCCTCCTACCTCAATTCTCTGGGGGCCGTGTGAGTATTCTAGGTTGGTCTGAGACCCCCTCGTTCTGGTGATTGGCTCCTGCTCTTGCTCTCAGACCTGGTTCTTTGCCTCTCTTCTGTTTCCTAATCTCTCTGTTGCTTCCAAGAGGCTGCAGCCACCAGCCCGCGTCTTAGCCCTAGAGCAGTGGTTCTCAACCTACGGGCTGTGACCCCTTTAGGGGTTACAAGGACCTTTTCACAGGGCCTGTATATCAGATATTTACATGACAATTCATACCCATAGCAAGATTACAGTTATGAAGTAGCCATGAGGTAATTTTATGGTTGAGGGTCACCACAACATGAGGAACCATAGGAGGACTATGTGTCTTTTTCCTTCTGGTGCATATTTATTTATTCATCTGTCTGTTTATGGTGCTGGGGATGGAACTGAAGAACTTCTGTATGCCAGGCAAACACTCAGCTACTGCCTGATACCCGCTGCCCTACTACTGGGTAAACAACCCGGCTCAGTAACAGGGTCTGCCTTTTTCTCTAGTGTGTATGTTTTCAGTGTGTATGTGTCTCAGCATTAGGAAGGTTGAGAACCACTGCCTCTGTCAGAGGTCTCAAGCGAGCACACACACATCTGCAGAGAGTCACACCAAGGCTCTTCCCCTACCAGACGCTCTTGTGGTCCACTGCATCTCCCCAGCAAAGTCTTCCTCCTTCAAATCCTTAGTTTGCAACCCCGACCCCAGAGTTAGTTTCCTCTTCTATAACCACATTGCATTTTATTATTCACTCACCTGAATGTGGGAGCGAGCTCACCACAGAAGTGACAAGGGATTTTTTTTTAGGCCTCCATGGCAGAGGTTGAACAGTGACATATTAGAGAAAGAGGTTCATGAAGAACGTAGCATTCTCCCACTCTCACATGAAGGGAGGAAGCTCAGGAAGGTGAAGCCAGGTGCCTAAAATCATCACTTTAAAGGTAATCCCAAGGCCTAGACATTTACCCAGAGTGCTCTGTGGTTTCCCCGGGGCAGTCTCCTAGGGATTTCAGACCCATGTTATTCTCTTGGGCCTTCTTTACAGAAAACAATGGTTGTACAAAGTCTTGAAAAGTGGTGTGACCCAAGTTGAGTCACTTAACCTCTCTGGGCCAGCCTTTTCTCACTGAGTCATCTGTGGTTCATATCAGCCTCAGGCTGGAAGAGGGTAATGACAATCCTGCTCCCCCAGACTCCCAGGCGGGATTCTAATCCACAAATACACTGAGCGAGCGAGGGAGAGAGCGGTCTGCCAAGCCCAAACTCTGTTTCCCTTCAGGGGAAGCCCTCTCTCTGATCCTCACCTGTTGGCCTTGGAAGCAGAAACCAGGAATCCAGCCAGATAGGGCTGGCTGGTGGCCCTCCTCTCTGGCCTTTTTCCTCTTGTCACCGATAGGTGTTGTCACATTCTAGGAGCAGCCTCAGGTCCCTCAGGTCCTGTTTCTCACTGTTGCCTGAGCCTTCAGTAAGTGGAGTGGAAAGAAGGCCTCAGTCAGGCTCCACCCGCCTGCACTTAGGAACTTGACTCCAGGAGGCTCTGGTCTGAGGAAGGAAGCAGGCTTGGACACAGGTGAGGATGATAGTGGCCCGCCAACACCCCCCAGCACAGCTGCTACCTGACGAGCTGTTGTCTGTCTGAGTCCAGCCTCCCAGGGATGCAGGCCTGCACTGACCTACTCCTGGCCTCCTGCCCCAGCTGAGGCCTGTGTAGCAGGCAGAGACTGAGAGGCCGAGAACTTTTAGTTATTGATCCAGCAATGGTTCGTGGTTCATGGACCAGGTGACATGTGCCAGGCTGTGCATCCTACCCAGAGGGACAGGCCCAGGCCCTACGCATAACTTTCTCCTGGCTTTGTGGTTTGACACCTCCCCTTCCCATCCCCCTGCCCCAGTTCCTTGCTTAGCCAGTTTAGGAAGAAGACAAAGCACTTCGACACGTTGCCAGATATGCATCTTTCACCCCTGGGAGGAACGGGGCGTAGTCCCTGCCTGTAGCAGTCGGCTGGAAACACTGGCGTGCTTGGCTTCTGAGAGATCCTGGACTTCTGTCTACAATCAGGGTTAAAAGTGTGGTGATTGATTAGTGATGTCTGCAGTGGGTATAGGAGTAGGGAGGGAGAATACAGATGCCGTGAAGGGCATGCCCCAGTCCAAAAGTGTGTCCTCCTCAAAAGGCACGGGGCAAGTCTTTTCCCCTACTGCTCTTGTAGTGCCTGGAATGACACCTGATACTTAGGCACTATTCATGAGATAGATGAGAACAGAGAAGGGTGGACATGTTGAGTCCTAGCAGCAAGGGGTCGGGCTTGTCCAGTCTTCTCCCATAGCTACCCACCTTCTGTGGTCCTGTTGAGCCTCATGCTTTCTCCACCCACACAGGTAGTATGACTTTGAATCTATCAAGTGCAGTGGTTTAGAGCGTCTACTCTCATTCTTTGGGGGGAGAGGGGGGAGGGGATAGCTCATGACTTTCATTCCTAGCACTTAGAACGCTAAGGCAGGAGGGATTGCTTTGAGCTCAAGGCCAGGCTATTCTGTGGAGATCTCTGGTCTGGCCAGGTGGGAGGGCTCAAGCAAAGGGGAGGGGGCACGAGCAGGGAAGGGGAATTGCCTGCCCCTACTGCTGTTGTACTGACTCTGAGCCTAGCCTGGCTGAGCCAGCGAGGGGAGTATAGGGGAACTTCTACTGGCAAAAGCTTCAGGAGAGCAGTTCTCTTCCCAGGCAGTGTTACAGCTCTTATGCGACAGACGCTCTCAAAAGATGGAGTAATTCTCTCACACCTTTATTCCTTCTGGATAGGATCTCATATACAGTTTTGGGGTAGATTGGGCTCTGACAGTAGGTGCTTCCTATTGGCTTGGCCTGAGATGTTAGGGATGCCTCATTTACATGCAGACGGGCTTGGGGGGGGGGGGCGCTGCCCCTACGTGACTGATGGCCACAATTCTCTCTGTGAGAGGCTGTGGCTAACTGACAGGGCCCTGGTGCCAGGAGTAGGTGAAGTCCAGACCATCCCTTCAGGGTCCTTGGGACTTCAAGCCTTAGCTCAACCTTACCAGGCTTCCTCTCGTGGTCCACCACCCCACAGGGGTAGACAGGTTAAATTTCAGGTTAACTGAGTTTTAGAATGAAACCCTGTCTCAGATAAAATAAAATGAGAGGGAAAGAGAGAGAGAGAGTGAGAGAGAAGGAAGAAAGAGAGGGAGGGAGGGAAGGAGGGAGGGAAGGACAAGTTCTCTTGCACACATTATTGGCCGTGGGTCGCACTCCCCAGTGGGACCTACTAATTAATACTAGCTAGTCTCCGCAGCAGAATGCGCAAACCTGTCTGCCATTGTAGAGTACTCTCTTGCTTTTTTCATCTGTCTCTGAAGACTTTTATCTTTTTTTTTTCTTAGCCTACAACATAATGAGTTTCACGGCATTAGATGGCTGAAGCGCATATTTAACATAGCAAAGCAGACCCTGGCTACCAGGTCCTCCCAGCATCCCTCAGTCCCTACCTGTTACAGGGTCCTTGCGCAGGCAAGCCCCACCCCCTACCCAGGGGCTAGGCTGCCCTTCTTCCAGCTGCCCTTCCCTGTATAATCCAGATACTTTGCTACACTGTTCCTTTTACTCTGTTGGTCTCTTGGTTAACCATCCTGATCACCTAATCATACATATTCATATATTCATATATATATATATACATACACATACACACATATACACATTCATGTACATATATACATACACATTCACACACATACATATACACACTCATATACATATATATAACACATATATACACATACGCATTATACATACATATACATTTACACATATACATATATACATTTGCACACATGCATATATACATACACATTCATATACATATATAACACATACACATTCATGTACATATGTATAGCACACACACACATGTTCACATACATATACATTGTGCCTGGTTCATACTTATTCCTCCAGTACCTCAATCTCTCCTCCCCCGTTCTCACTGGCCCAAGAACTATTTATTTATTTATTTATTTATTTGAGACAGCCAACCTGACCTCAGACTTGCCATGTAGCCAAGAGTGACCTGGAACTTCTGACTTTCCCGCCTCCCCTTCCCGAGAGTTGGGATTCTCATGCCCGTTTTATGTAGAATTGGTCAACCTTCTCCCTCACTTAAACATGATTCTGAAAGTCAATGCTTCAGGTAGCCCGGGCTCGGGGAGAAGCTGGTCACCACGTCCTCCACCTTCAGGATGGGGATGATGGATTACACACTGGACTCCTTCGCGCAAATGCTTTCCCGGTGTTTGGTTTCTGACCCCTGGGCAAGGGACTCCAGAGACTCTTCCTTATATAACCCAGACATCTTGGTCTCTCCCTCTCCCTTCCCCCAACCTCCCCTGACCCCTGGGCAAGGGACTCCAGAGACTCTTCTTTATATAACCCAGACATCTTGGTCTCTCCCTCTCCCTTCCCCCAACCTCCCCTTCTCCTTGTGCGCATGCGCCCCCTGTTCTCTCCCTCTTTCCCCAGACCGCCCACTTCTCTCCATGGTGACTCCCCTGGCCTCCTTTCTTGGGGCCAGTGAACTCGCCCGCCTGAGAGCAGCTTCCCAGTAAACCTGCATTTAATATAATCTAATCTGGCATGGATTGGCACATTTTACCTGCGGAGAAAATAACTTATCACTCAGGCCTTCAGGGCCACATCCAGAGAGACTACAAGATAGCAGACCATTCTCCTAATGTGGAGGAGGGACAGTCATGAGGCACACTACCTGGCCCTAGGCAGGAGGGAAGTCTGCCCTTTCCTCTTTCCACAGATCACTACCCATTCCCTCACCCCACCCCACCCCCCAAAACCTCAACTTCAGGGTCCATCTGGTCCAAACAATCTGAAAACAGAAAGTTCAAGATGTTTTTAGAAAACACTTCCCAGCAGCCAAAGGGGAGGAGCTACCCCATTCCCTGGGTTCAAGGGACTTCTATTCTTCTTTTTTAATTTTGTTTTTTTGTTTTTTAGAGACAGGGTTTCTCTGTGTAGCCTTGGCTGTCCTGGAACTCACTCTGTAGATCAGGCTGGCCTCGAACTCAGAAATCCGCCTGCCTCTGCTTCCCAAGTGCTGGGATTAAAGGCGTGCGCCACCACTGCCCAGCTGACTCCTATTCTTCTTAGCAACTGGTACCACTCTCGGAGCAGGAAAACAGATAGAATGGGGCTTAACCTGTTAGGAAGCTGAGCCCAGAGATGGAAAATGCTGCGACTGATTAGTGATGTCTGTTGTGGGCAAAGGTAAAGAGAGAGAAACAGAACCGAGCCAATTCCTCCATAGGACCTTGGCTTTCCTCATAACAGTTGCCTGTTACAGGACTTCAGCCCTGGGACAACAGAGAACTGTAACAAGAGCAAGGGGGAGAGCTGAACCGAGCCTTGGGGCCACGCCCCAGCCCCTCCCTTAAGCACTTCATCCCTGGGGTAGGGCCCACAGCTGTCCATCTGCGCTAGGACACATCCATACCACCCACAACCGTGTCTCCCTTCATTCATTTATTTTTTTTAAATATTTTGGGATTTGTTTTTCATCCTTTGTGTTTACAAGGGGATCCACATAAACAGTCTGGAAAAGAGGCCACCAGCTTCGCCCAGCTGCTTAGGTTCAAGGCCTAAGGCCTGCATTTTTTTGGGAAATGGATCTTTACTCCGACCTTCCCCCACTCTATCTGACCCCATTATCTAATGGACCAGAATGGGAAGAACAGGTGGCACTTGACAGTCTACTTTCTCTCCCCATCCCCACCCCGGAAGAAGTAAGGGGCTCCGTTTTACCCACATGGAGACTAACTTATGGCGGGGTACTTGGCCAAAAATGGAAGAATCAGGATTTCAACCCAGGTATTTCTTCGTTCAAGGGGGGCTTCCACAGTGGGGGTGGGTTTCAGGGATGGGGGGTCAATGTGGATTTAGGGAGCAGAGTGGCAAGTCATTTCTAAGAGAGGGAGCGTAAGCTAGAGATCCACATACGGTCTACATTGCAAATTCCTGCCATTCAATGTAACACACACCTCCTGGCATACACACACAAAATCTCTTCAGGAGTTCCTTTGTCCAGTTCCTACATAGATCCACCTCACACAGCAATACAGGTGGGGCTCACCCAGGGCTAACATCAGGACATACAAGGCCCTTTAGTTGCAAGCAGCCACAGTTTTTGGCCTCCAGTGCCCAGCTATACTGAGTCACACGCTGGTTTTCCCTGTCCCCTTCTTGGATGGCAAACCAATCCTAGGCTCTGAAGCTCCTACCCACCAATTAATCTCAGACTGTGAAGGTGTCAACCTGGGACAGGACAGTAGCTATTCAGAGCTATGGCCATCAGGGCTGACTCGAGCCAACCTAGGGTGACCTCTGGCTCGTTCTGTAATCCTCTGGCAAGTGCCCGCCCCTCTCACATTGCACAGACTCAGCTGTTTGGGGACGAGGAGAAGCTCTGGAGGCAGCAGCGGGGCGGCTTTCATAGGAAGGGTGTCGTTGTGGTCCCCAAAGCCACACTGGTTTTAGGTGCAATGGCCCAAGGTAGGGGTGGGTGCCTAAAGGATTTAAAGAGAGCATCCATTGTTGCTCTGTAGCCTGGGGCTGAGGGGATGGCTCAGTCAAGCTCTGAGTTTAATTCCTAGAACCTAAGTAGAAATAAGTGGAATAAACTGGGTGTGTTGACACACAACACTTACAATTTGTGTTCTTACAAGGCGGAGGCAGGAGGATCCCTGTGGCTCATTGGTTCCTCATGCAGGACTCTCCGTACCTGAGCACACAAATGCAGGAGTCTGGATGCCAACCTGGGCTGGCAGAAGATTCTGTACCATTCAGGAAGAATGTGTGGAGCCCAGTCAGGGCTCAGTGGATCTCTAGGTGGGTAGCGGAACTCTCTTAAGCACATACAGGGCAGTTTGCAGAAATGCTTTGTAGCAAGGCTAAAGAATCCCACAGGACCCCAGGCTGTGTGATATCAGGCACGATCCTTGATGTCTCTGGGCCTTGTTTACCTCCTCCCTGAAGTGGAGCTAAAATGCTGTCACCGTCACATAGGGCTCTGAGGATTACCGTCTCGAGCGGCTGGCAGAGGGTCAGTGGTCTAGGAATTAGCTGTGATTGTTGCGAGGCCAGAGTTAGTAGAAATATGGGCTTGCCAATCCTTCCCACATGCCAGCCACCTACCTGCATTTGTCCCCAGACTTAGTTACAGTCTCACTCACTAGCAGGGGTCCCCCAAGGGTGGCCTGAGTCGTTCTGTTAGAATTGGGCCTTGCCCTCCAGAGATCTTAGATAGTCCTGGCAGAGGTGGGCCCTTCTCTGCACCAGGGACAGTCCCTCTATCCCCAGTAGCTACCCTGTCAAGTTGTTCTGTGGAAGATTGAAGGCTCTCAGTAGTCTCTGTCCCAAGGCATCCCTGGACAGGTGTGGGCATCGCAGAAACGGCAGGATAACCACAGAGGGAGCCGAGGGGCAGTTGGCTGCCTTCCTGACCAGCCCTCTCACCCTGAAGGCCTGGCATCAGCTGTCCTACTGAGAGCGGCATCCATGGCAGGGGCTGGCCGCCAGAGAGGAAGCCTAAAGCATGCCAGCCCGCCTGAGGTCCAGGGCAGGGGTTCAGCTCAGCTCTAATGCCACAGCTGTTCTGCTGGCCTGTCCCCAAGGACTGTTGAGTGCAGAGTCACTCCAGCTAGAGCCAGGCTGTTCACTCAGAAGGTCCTGCTGAGTCCAGACACCTCCTCTTCAGTCTCGGTCCTTTGCTTGTCCCCAGCTTGGTCTGAGGAAACGGAGGCAGGTGGCTATCTCTATGTTTGAGGCCAACGAGACCCTGTAATAAACAGACAAATAAACAAACAAAGAGAATTTGCAGCTGAGCACAGTGGTACACACCTGTAACCATAATTAGGAGATGGAGGCAGGAAGACCAGACATTTGAGGAGACCACCTGGGCTCCACGAGATTCTGTCTCCACATCCGAAACAACAATGAACATCACTTAGGATTTTACAAATGTGTTAATTACTAGAGCCATGGGACCACAACTTTGAAAACATTATTTTTTATTTTATGAACGTGTGGTCTGTGTGTGTGTGTGTGTGTGTGTGTGTGTGTATACCATGTGCATGCAGTACCCAAGGAAGCCAGAAGAGGGCATTGACCCC
>JADRCD010227755.1:0-21123 GCA_019843815.1 Montemys delectorum
AGAGCTGCATAGTGGCCCTGAATTCACTTTTGGCAGAGAGGGGGTTAAGTCTGAATGAAAATTTCTGGTTTCTTTGGAGACTGAGTTGTGTCATGCGATGTTTTTCTGGAAGCTGTCTTATGAGAGGATCTTTTATTGGAACAGACACATTCTGGAAGCTGTCTTCTAAAAAGATATGTGATGTTCTGCTGGAGAAGATACTTGAGAGTGTACGATGTTTAGAAAGAATACAACCCCACCAACAGTGAGAAGACACTCTTGGATGGGTTCACCTTGCAACACTTTGCTGGTCTTCACTGATCTTTGCTTGTCATGACTTCAAGGAGAGAAACACACCAGAGAACATTTTGTGGTCTTCCAGCTACTTCTTGTGGCTTACTGGGATGTGTGCAGATTTGGTGCAGCCTCACAGTTTCTTCTGGACTGAGCTGCTGGTACTAATTCGTGTTTGCAGTTTTGGACTGGATTGCTGATATCCTGACAATGAAGACTGGTATTGTCCCAAAAGAACTACTTCTAAACAGGTCCACATCTCCCTTTGCCCTATTAACATTTTTCCTCTCTACCTCTGGTAGGCTAGAAGGGAAGTTGAAGCCTTTAAGAACCCTTATTAAAGTAGGTTTTGAAAATCTAAACCTATACCTCTGTGCCTTAGCATTTCGGGTAAGAGATACTCAATGAATATATCATGGTATGGTGTGTACTATCCTTTTATGATAGTTTATTTAACTATTTCCCTAGCATTTTGTTATTGTACAATAAGAAAAAATCAGCTGTTATATATAAAAGTATGTACCAAAATCTTTACTTCTTTTGTAGTCACTCCCTTAGATGAAATTCTTGAATTTAAGTATCTGTTTGAGTTTGGTGACATTTATTCCTTTATGTGTTCATCAGCTATTTTCTTTTTTCCTGGAAATTTCTAACAAGTTTCCCTTTATGACCCCTACCCAGTCTCCATCCAGGTGACCAAGGCCTTGGCTTGCCAGAAAACAATCTACTCACCCTGTTACTGTCCAACACAGATAAATATATTCTGACATAGTGATTGCTTCAAAGAGGAACATGTGACCCAAGTCATGCTAGCAGGAGATCATCAGGTGTAATCTTGGAATATCACTGAGAAATTGATGTCTTCCTTCCAACTCATTAAGTAGTAGGACAAGAGACTGAAGTATAGGAAGATATTGTCACACAGAAGGCCTGCTGCCTGCCTGAGGAGAAGCTGCTACGACAAAAGGACTTGTGAGTAGGAGTACTGCTCCAGTACACTGGGTCAAAAAAGTATGCAAATATCTGCACAGCATTGCAAAATTAATTTCAAGATAGCATTCATCTATGTAGTAACTCTAAGTTCATTCTTTTCCTAAGTAACATGCATTTTAGAAGGGAAGATGTCCTTCCATTGCTAAATGTTATCTACCCAATATAGCACCTTTTAAAATGCTTCAGTGATTTACCTGTTTGTGATCTGGCTTTATCGTTGGGTATGTTAGTATGTCTCAATTTCTTTATACACTAAAAATATAAATAATTCTTCTGCATACTATTTCATGCAAATGTTTCTGCATTTACCATTTGTTCACAAATTTATGTGTGGAAGTTCTAAGTAGTTTTCTGATGATGATGATGATGATGATGATGATGATGATGATGACGACGACTATGACGACAACAACGATGATAATGATGATGATAATGGAGAGTTAATTGTTTACCTTTCCAAAAGCAGTTACAATGCTCACCAACATTTTTCTAGTTGCGTTTTAATGAATGTAAAATTTATACTACAACCTGCTGGAGTTTATTTTGGATAATTTTATTTAGGATAATTCTATTTGCAGATGACAGAAAGTCTGGAGCTAGCATAACACAGCAATTTTCTTCTGAAGCAGCTGGGATGTTTCCCAGCACCCGTGTTCTAGAAGTAGCTGCTCTTCAGAGGTATGCCGCAAAACAGGGCAGACCTGCCACCGCGACGCTGTGTCTCTGTTGCTTCCTCTTGGCCTGTCTTCTCAGGGTATTTTTTCAACCTTCTCACTTGTTTTTGTGACTTCTCTGTCCCAGTGGGAACCTTCTAACCACCCAGAGAAGGACTAAATCTGGCTTTCACTTGCACTCCAAATTCCCAGTAAAATGACTCTGTTTTTCTAATTTGGCTAGAGGACTGTATGTTGCCCTGAACAAGGTCATGTTGGATGAACCTTAGCTGCTGGCGGCCCAGTCTCTGTGGATCAGATTCCTTATCTGAGAATGAGGGGAAGGTTAGAAACCAGAGAAGGGAAATACTTTGAACTGGGAAGACAACATATAGGAAAATGGCAGTGTGAAAGTGCAGAACCAACTTGCTTGTTTTAAACCTGCTCCCCTCACAGGAAGAGCGTTGGTACCCAGCTCTTCTGTTTAGACTTTCGAGGATTGTTTCTCCCAGCATTAATGTCTCATGGGTGTATGTGAGCTGTGGTTTTTTGACACATTGTCGTTGTTGTGTTTTAGAAATCTTCCATTCTTACAATTGAATTTAATTCTTTTCAAATTTGCTAGGCACACATTCCTCTATTTTGCTAGAGAAGATTTTGTTGCATATACAGGGAAAATATTTTATAATATTTTCATATATTTTATTTTATTTGAGTTGTTAGTTTGTTCATTTGTCAGACAGGTAATTGCCCTTCAATCTATAATAATTATAAGAAATTTTATTTCTAATTGCTGAGTCATATGCAAACTAAAATATTAATATTTAGTCTTCCAAAATATACTATTTCCATTCTATGACTTATAAAATTGACCAGAATGTACACTAGTAATAATTGCATTAATATTTAAATTATTATATTAGAAATTAATGTGAATTTCTATTCTAACCTAGTATGAGTGTTGTGAACATTTTGTTGGTGAAACTGTTGGTTAAAGAGTTCCAATCTTTTGATACATAAAACATATGTCTGAGTCAGGAGCCATATTTGTGATGATTATTCATATTACATCCTCTTAGAAGAAGAAAGCAAGTTATTTTTGTGAGAAGCACATATGCCTGGAGAACTCAGAATTTTATATGGCATTATGACTTTTGCAGTTCTAAAGAGGTTATTGGTAAACCTTTTTGTCTTTGGACACTTTTTCTGAAAAAAGTTTATAGAGATTTTCTGTAACCTCATCTTTACTTAACAGCATATTAAGTTTCTTTTTTGTTCCTGTGTTTATAATCATATTTTTAAAATCTAGAAATATGTCTTATTATATAGAGTATAATTATAATGTCATTGAGGAAACTTAGAATATTAATGCCAAGAAATGCTTATGATTGTGTGAACTGTAATCTGAAGGTAGGATATGGGGTAAAGCCAGTAAAAGACTCCAATTCAGGGAGTACCAGAGAGGCTCCAGCCCTCGCTGAGAAGCTGTTCATAGTTGATGGCTGGGGAAAGTAGCTTTTTTTTTTTTGAGGCTGTGGTCACTGGCAAGTTCTTCTCCCTACCCTAGTGGATAACCCCATATGCATAAGAATATAAGCAAAGTAATTTGACTTTGATAGAGGAGAGAGAGGCAGAGACAGAGAGACAAATACAGAGAGGTACAGAGAGATAGAGACAGAGTGATACAGAGAGAAAGAGAGAAAATGAACAAAAAGAAGAAAAACAGAGGACATTAAACATAAAGTTGAGAGGGAGACCTGATGGGGAATCCTGGGTGGGGTATTGGGGTGATGGAGGGAGGAACAATTATGACCAGATTCAAGATTTCTATTCTCAGTATTTAAGAAAGTTATGGTATACTCTTTGGTTGGTGGGGCTCCAGCAGCATATGTAGCAGAGGTCGGTCATAAATGGGAGGAGAGGCCTTTGGCCCTGTGAAGGCTCTATGCCCCAGTGTAGGGGAATGCCAGGGCCAGGGAGTGGGAGAGGGTGGGTTGGTGAGCAGGGGAACAGGGGAGGGTACAGAGTTTTTTTTTTTGTTTTTGTTTTTGTTTTTTCTTTTTTTGGAGGGGAAAATGGGAAAGGAGATATCATATGACATGTAAATAAAGAAAATATCTAATAAAAAAAGAAAGTGAACAACAACAACAACAAAAAGAAAGTTATGGTGTAGAAACTTGCCCACTCCCTGTAAACTTCTTACTTTATAACTAACTTCTTACTGTATACTTTACAGTTTAGGTTACATAGTATTGCAATTTAGTTTTAGAAGAGATAATAGCTCCATTAGTAGAGGCATCTCCAAGTGGTATCGTACCTTCTGAGTCATTTACATAATAACCAGAGAGCTAGGGAGGCTCTAAAAACACACACATGGGCTGAACAAGAGTAACACTGACAAACATGCCAAGAAGAATGGGAAAAAGTAAACAAGGCCTCAACCTCACATAAAGAAATCCAGGCAACTTATTAAAGCAGCAAGTGGGAGAGGCTAATTGATTGTCTGGTAGCAAATGTTCAGCTGTGATAAGTCGTAACATTGGATGTACTCAACAGTTACATTTAGGAATAGGTATGTATAGACAAAGACATATTTGATGCAATAACCGTGAAAAACAGGTCATGAATTTGAAAGAGAGTTGGAAGGGGAATATAGAAGAGTTTGAAGGGAGAAAGGGGAAGGAAATTTTTAATCAAATTATAATCTCAAACACAAATGAGCAAAAACTACAAGTATCCAGCTGTAGGATGATGTGGGATGAAGAAAGTTTACAGAAAGAATGAACACTGGGGTGCACTAATAATACAACTGGATGCCTGATTGCACTGAGGTTTACAATCTCCTGTGTGAACCACAAAAAGAAATATTATATTAGCTGTTGATATTTGAATCTTCTGTAAGGTCGGACCATCTTAGTTTATGAAAGCTCCTTCAGTCAACTATTCAAAACTAACGTGCTGAACATGTAGATTCGTTTACCTCTCTAAAGGTAGTCGAATCTGGAAGAATGGAGCCTTGAAATGAGACAGACTAAAGCCTTACTCAATAGCAAACTATTCAGAGCATCAGATAATTTATAGTAAGAGCACTAAGATGAATCACCTAATTAAAGGATACAATTACAAAGACAAGCCCAAAATGGATTTTTTCTCAGTGACATATGAATAAATAAAAATGGACAACTTTAATCTAAAACTAATTAATTCCTATCTGCTATACTTGGGTGGGAAGGAAAGCACATCTCAAGAACAATTCTATGTTATTGAAGAAACTAACGTCACAAGACTCTTGTCTAGGTGTGATCTTACGACATGGGCCAATGCCAGCTGACATCTGGGCCACATGTGTTACACAACTGATGTTCATCACAGATTTAGTACTCTGATTGGCAGCTCTCAGGGTGATCATGCATCCGCATCCTGTGGAATAAAGCTGAGGGAACAATTATCCTCCTGTGAATTTCTGTAAAAAAAAAAATTCATTTGAATGAAATTGTCTTTATTTTGATTGTCATTATGATCTTTTAAAAATGTTTATTTTGGGCTGGAGAGATGGCTCAGTGGTTAAGAGCCCTGACTACTCTTCTAGAGGTCCTGAGTTCAACTCCCAGCAACCACACAGTGGCTCACAATCTTCTGTAATGGGATATGATGCCCTCTTCTGGTGTGTTTGTGGACAGCTACAGTGTACTCATATACATAAAAAATAAGTATTTAAAAATGTTTAATATTAATTTCATCATCCATTTTTTGACGTATTAACATAATAACAAATGAAGTCTAACATTTGAAATGTGTAATTGACAATGTATGTGCAAAAAAGTAAAATATTGACTAATTTTATTTAATTATTATTTTTAGTTTTGAGAATGTTATCATAAAATCTTACTTATTCCAACAAAACTCTCCCTGTTATCCTCATTAAATAAATATCAGAAACCACCACTTTGACTTATATAGCCTTCCATAAAAGGCAACAATATGAAACTTAAAAAAAAAAAAAACAGTGAACAGTCTTAGCTGCCTCAGGATTCTGAAAGTGAAATACTAAAGTCATTTTTAAAAGCTGTTGCAATAAATGTCAGTAAAACACAGACCACATTCCCCCATTCCCAGGGAAACATTCACCAGGCACTTACCTGAATATGTAAAATTAAAATAGTGACTGGGTGGTTTTGATGGCTCCTGATTTTAAGCCTTGGAAGGAAATGTGGAAGCAAGAGCACTTGCTTTCTACATGCCCTATTATTGACTGTATGCAACAGCCCCCAATTCTTTGCATTTCTGAAACATACAAGGGCAGGTGCCACCTGTTACTTTATAGGGTATTATATGGGCTTCTGGATTTTTCCTGAATAGTATTTCCATGGCCTATGCACAACCTCACACCATAAGTTTTCTTTCAGAGTTTTCTCTCATTTAATGATCAGTTTCTGTATTAGAGAAAATAATTGTGAAAGTGACTTCCTTAATTGAATTTTCTTATTTTTGTTCGATACATAGTTAATGAATTCATACAACCATCACATTTGATTTGTGTGTTATATATTTTGTTTTATAGCTAAGGAGCTGTTGCTTTCCTAGACCATTTCCCTTGTACTTCTAATAGGCACATTCATTAAGATTTGCACACTCCCCATCACTACACAGGATTTAGAAAAGCTTCAAAGAAAGGACACAGGAGCCCTGAATAAATGCTTCAACTCTAGGTATCTACTGGCATGAACTGATTCTCCATCTACCACATTAGCCTTTGAGCTCACAGATTTAAACTTGTAGCAAAGAGGGAAGGCAGGGAAACTACTTTAGCCTCAGAGATTTCAGATTTATTTTTGAGGTTAGTGAATATGTCAAATCAATAATGGTCGTTAATGATCAATATGTAAGTTTCATGGCTCAACTTTTATTTTAGCCCCAATTCATATACGAAAGGTTTTGGCAGTTGATGAGAGGAGCAAGTATCAGTTTGGGGTCCATTGTCAATTTCTGTATCCAAGATTTCCTGGTGGTGATGTTGTTTCCTTTTGCACAAACCCTGTTTGTGCCCTCTGATTTAATTTAAAACCTTGAAAGACACTTTCTGACCGCTTTCAAAAAAAATCAAAGTATTCTTAATTTTATGCTACAGTAATTACAGATGCAACGTTGAAATCGTTCTCTTAGCTGTGACAAATGTTACCTAGTGTTTTCATAATGTCATAATGGTTTTGTGGCACATAAAATCAAAATGTCATTATTGCATACTACCCAACCGCTGAACACATCGTTCTTTGCCAGTGTGTCTTTTCTTAGTACATGTGTTTCCAAAGTACTTACTCCATAAATGAAAGATTGAGGCTTAGCTGACCTAGATTGAGCTTTGGGGATTTGAAATTCAAAGATCAGTCATCTTGGGTATACCTCAGTTCAATTCTCACTTCAAATTTCTGGATAACTCATAGATTTTTGTTTCATTTTGCTTTGTTTTTGTTGTTGTTGTTGTTTGTTTGTTTTTGGTTTGATTTTGGTTTTTGGTTTTTGGACAAAAGGAAATCTCCCATGCTTGCTTAAGAAGAAAAAGGCAACCTAAACCAAAACCAAATGAAAATATGATAAAATTAACATCACTGCTTACATGATTTGTGTGTGGGGGGGGCATTACTGTGAACAGTGTCTGCTTTACAGTCTAGTGAGAAAAACAGGAATTCTCTGCCCTGATACTTCCCTGGAGATTGACAAGGAAGCCCCAGACTGATGTATAGTTTTATTTGGAAATAAACCAGTCTTCGTAGAAAGAACTCCTAAATTATAAGTGACGTTTAATTGCATTTAGCCTCTCACTCACAAGCTCTGGGGTGAATGTAAAATGTCTGTTACTTAGGAATAAGCAACAACAGGGAGATCCAACATAGACAGACCATGCACCTCTTTCTAAATCTCAAAATTCAAGGAAAACAAAATATAAAACCTATGAAGCATGCCCAGTAAGTATGCATATTTGAAAATGCAGTCTTTACGTAAAGGGTTTTCTTTAGAAAAAAATCAATAATTCCAGTTTTCATTTTAGAAAATGGTAGAGCCTTAAAAGCCTATATAGTCCTTTTAGGAACACAAACAGCAGTGAACTGAAGAGTGCGTTTCACCTGAAAGACAATCATTATTATATAGCTGCCTGGTTGTAGGTTTAAACATATAGCTAATATACACTTATTCAATAATAGTTCTTTCCTATAGGTGTGCCAGATTTGAATTTTCAATGTGAAGTATTAAATATTTTGGGACTTAACTACACTATGGTATGGGGCATGGGCACATGAGAGGAATAAAGAACAGAAATTATATTGTGTATTCTCTGTGTCTCTTCCAATGGATCAACAGAAAATGGAAAGTTATTGTTGGTGAGGCTTTCAAATAAAAATAGATAATTACATTTGCTTTAACTTTATAGTTTTTAAACATTCAATGATTTACAGTTAAAGGGCTTCCTTCTTTGGTGTGATGGATAAGGGGTGGGGTCAGAATTACGTTCAAACATTAAACCACCAGAAATAATAAAAAAATATTAAGAAGTCAATTTCAGATACTGAGCAAGGAGAAACATATACCTTTGACTCCCCAAAGAAAGAAGCTCATCATAGGCTCTATCTGCTCTGATCTCAGATGCTAAGCAGGGCTAGCCTGCTGATCCCTGGGAAGGGAGGCACACAACAGAGACAGTGAATGCTGGCACTCTCCTAGCTCCTAGTCTACAGTTCCCAAGAGGAGTGGTAAGAAAGAACTCTGAATGGTGCTCAGGGTCTTGCAGAGCGGCTGAGACAGATTTGCAGAGGCCAAATCTTGTAGAATTTTGAAGCCAAAATAAACAGCGCAGACATAGAGCTCTGAAGCTCAGCAGGAGCTGGTTACCACTCTATACACATGTGGAGAAAACACAGAGATCAAGGGGAAAGCCAGGAGAGGAGGAAGGAGGACAGTCTTGTGAGCTCCTGGAGTCAGCACCTGGTATACAGGACATTTGGCAGAATCCTCTTTGAAATATATATTAAATAAAGAGCTTTTCAAAATTCCCTCCCTCCCTCCTTCCTTCCCTGTCTCCCTCCCTCTTTTACTCATGTTCTTCCTTCCTTCCTTCCTCCCTCCTTCCTTCCCTCCCTCCTTCCCTTCCTTCCTTCCTTCCTTCCTTCCTTCCTTCCTTCCTTCCTTCCTTCCTTCTTTCCTTCCTTTCTCTCTCTCTCTGTCTCTCTCTCTGCCTTTCTTTCTTCTTTCTTTCTTTCTTTCTTTCTTTCTTTCTTTCTTTCTTTCTTTCTTTCTTTCTTTTCTTTTCTTTCTTAGGGAAAAAAAGATAAAGTTGAATCTTGAAGTTATCTCCATGCTTCCAAACTCCCAGCAAGTACAATGTGTAGTTCAATAGAAATATAATAGAATTGCACACAAGCAGGGAAATATGATTTAATAATTTATCATCAGAAACAGACTAAAGAAGACCTGGATGGTAGAAATTGCAAATTAGGGCACCAGGGGCTGTTATGCATGCAGTGCAGACATTCAGTGAGGTCAGGGACATGGCAATAGGACAGGAACCAGCACCATAAAAAAGACTCAGGTGAATCAGTAGAGATGAAAATGTGTTTGAGATGTAAAATAGGGCCAGGCAGTAGTGGCACACACCTTTAATCTCAGCATTTGGGAGGCAGAGGCAGTTGCCTCTGAGTTCGAGGCCAGCCTGGTCTACAGAGTGAGTTCCAGGACAGCCAGGGCTATGAAGAGAAACCCTATATTGAACAATCAAAAAAAAAAAAAAGAAAAAGAAAAAAAGAAAGAAAGAAAGAAATGTAAAGTAAGCTATATTTGATTAGTAGAATGAAACATAAAAGGGTATATTGCAATTAAAGGCACAGCAATGAAAATGATCCCAAATGGAAGACAAGCTTAAAAATTTAATGTGAATTATATTATGGGATGATTCCAAATGTGTTTAAAAACAAAAAACAAAAAACAAAACAAACAAACAAAAAATCACCAAAAAACAAAAACCCTAGAATGAAGAGGAAGGCTAACAAAAAGAATGATAAAAAAAATCCAGAATTGTTGAAAACTATAGTTATAAATATACAAAATTCAAGAACACCCAAGGAAAGAAATATGAAAATCATAACAAGTTGTATCATGAATATCTACAAAGCAGTGAAAAAGAAAAATGCAAGAGAAATTAGAGAAAGCAAAGGCATTTGTTATATCCCACATTGAGGACAGAGATTTGTTGTTATGAACCCACTGAGGAAGAAGAGTCAGCTACAGCACCTTTCCTGTCGATACAGGAGAAAGGTCATGCTGGGTTGTGCAAGCAGTAAGGTTGTTCCAAGACTAGGGCAACAGACAGAGTCTACCACTGGGCTTTATTTTAAAAGCTTTTAGAAAATAGTTTTATATTTTCTCTCTGTGTGTACGTGTACGTGTTTGCTTACAGACGTAAACCTGTCACATAGGTATGGATGTCAGAGGTCAACTCCGAAAAGTCGGCATGTCCCTGTGACCTTGTGAGGTCTGAAGATCGAACTCAGGATTTCAGATCTGGGGACCACTCGCTATTCACTTAAGGACCTCACAAGTCTACATAAGTAGATCTTCTCTGTGAGGAATTTAGGGCGTTCAGGGTTAAAGTCAAACCAAACACAGTGCATTGAGATGTGTAACTCCAGACCACAGGAAACAGTAAGTATGTCACTCAATATGAAATATTACATATAAGCTTAAAGTACTTCTCCTATATGTACTAGATACCTAAAGCAAAACTAATAACTTTTTTTAAAAAAAAAAAAAAAATCACAGTGTATGTTTCAGTGAACTGAGCACAATGACCCAAAGGCCAAGAGGAAATTGACAGAACTATGGTGGTTAAAGTTCCTTTCAACTCCAAATAGACTAGACCAGAAAAGAAATTCCTCCTGTCACATAATAATAAAAACATCAAATGCACTAAACAAAGAAAGATTTTTAAAAGCAGTAAGGGAAAAAAGGCAAGTAACATATAAAGGCAGGCCTATCAGAATTACGGCGGACTTCTCACCAGAGACTATGAAAGCTAGAAGATCCTGGGCAGATGTCATACAGACCCTACAAGAACACAAATGCCAGCCCAGGCTACTATACCCAGCAAAACTCTCAATTACCATAGATGGAGAAAACAAGGTATTCTATGACAAAACAAAATTTACACATTATCTTTCCACAAATCCAGTCGTCCAAAGGATAATAGATGGAAAATATCAACATAAGGAGCAAAATTACACCCTAGAAGAAGCAAGAAAGTAATCTTTCAACAAATCCACACAAATCTAATTCCACCTCATACAACAAAAACAACAGGAAATGACAATTACCTTTTCTTAATATCTTAATGTGAAAATTAATGTTATCTACATATCCTAAGCGACTGAAATCCAAAAATATGAGGAATTAGAAATTTGTTGATTGTCATCCAATGGTCTCTCTAATTTGGTAATTGGAGAAATAGATCCAATATTGTACAGTCTATATATACTTTCAGCTTGTTTGGACAGTGTTTTGCTGTGTATAATGTAAGGGTCTTGAAATCTTGCTTCTCCTATCTCAGCCTCTCTATTAGTATTGTTTATTTCATATTTTTACACTATACTATGGTTTTCAGAACAGGTTATATATTTCAAAAGTATTTATATATCCAAGGGAAACATAGACAATTAACTTGGGAGGTGGCTTGTAGGAAAGAGAACAACAAAGAATGAGACTGAATGCTTTGCTTGACATTTCTAGCTCTTGTATCAAGTTTGAAGAAGAGGACTTTATAAGTTACTCTTTCTCTGAGATGAATGCTTTTCAAAATCATCACAGCCAATGAACCAGATTCTTATCCTTACCTAATGTCTGTACCACCTTCTATGCAGAACCATTGTTCATTGAAATAGTTGGTGAATGACTTTATGGATAGACCATCTTAATACGTACACCATTTCTTAAATGAATGTAACCTGTTCTCTGTGGGCTGAGAATAAAGTCACACACTCAAGTCAAATAGCTTTTTGACCATAGCAGGAAGTCTGTATCTAAAAATCGTGCCTACAATTCATTTGGTGCAGCAGAACTGTCAGCTCTCAGCTTAGCTATGATGGAGGTAAAATCCTTTGATGATTTGAGGGTCATTGAAGTACAGCCTTATTACAATGAAATCCAATGTCTAAAAATTGTTCTTATTTTGGGCTTGTACCACAATAAGAGCCAAGATTTTAAACTCTACTAAATACAAAACAAACAAAAAGACTTTACATATTTATGTTCATTTAAGAAAATACTAGTAGTGATGATGTATTATCTTGAAATATACAGTTAATGTGTTTGGACTTATGTGAAATTTATAGTGAGCAAAGTGTATGTATTTGCAGTATTGCTGTAGACAAGCATCTACATAACACTGTTAAATTGATTGTTTTATATCAAACAACTTTTATAATACTCATTTTTATTGTTATAATATTCTATAAATTTTAAGGAATATGACAAAAAAGATATTGTAGGTATTGAAGAGGGGGTCTCTGGGAGGAGTTGGGGTACAAAAGGGAAACAAGAATGTGATTTAATTCTATTTACTTAAAATATGTTTTTAAATGTTAACAAATTCAGACAAATTGAAATCATGTAACTTTTCTCGTCATAATGCAATAACAGTTAAAAAATAAATAAAATAAAGTTCCTTTCAGTGTGTGAAGAGCCATAATGCTGTCTCCTGGGTAGCTGTGGTAAGTGGTGCACATTTGATGTCATGCTTGAGTAGCTGAGGAGGGAACAAAGCACCTAGATACTAAGCAAATGGAAAAGACGAAATGAGCGTCCACACTCAAAATCTAATTTAAACTAAAGGTAGCAAACAAGATGAAAAGAAAAAAGAGCAGAGAGGACAGATGCAAAGGTAATAAAAGAAAATATTTTATTTTACTTTTTGCAACAAGCACATGCTTTATTTGATTACAGTATGTGAAACTCATCCTTTGGGAAGGCTGTACCCAGAATTTGGCAGACATTAGGAGCAGATTTAGCAGTTTCAGTGTACTAAGCATTAATACTTTACACTTTATTAAAAGACAGGTTGCTAAATTAAAAACAAAAGATAAAATGCAACCATCAACATGTACAAGAGAACCCACTTAAAAAGAAAGTAAAATTACAGACTTCAAATATACTTTGTATTTACATAAGAAACATATCTAATAATTAATTTTAGCTTTAACTTTCTGGTTGATTATATTTTCTCCATGTTTGTCTCTGCAGCACTGGAGCAGAAAACCCTACACTATGCAAGTAATGAAAACTGGATTCTTCTTTTCTATTTTATTTTTTTAGTTTCTCTGTAAAGCACTTATTTGGTTTTGATTTTTGTACTTGGAAAATTCAACATATACATGAATTTAAAACAATCCTTTAAAACTATTTCATTGAGTGATTTGTAGCTTCCTCTTGCGGGCTCCTTGCTGTGCCTCACTTTTCTGCTTCTCTCTCCTGGCGTGGTAGTAAGCAGCTGGATTTGGCTATATGGGTCTTCAATTAAGCATCATTTATACTTAAATTCACAAAACTCAAGATTTCTCTCTGTCTTTCTTTTTTAAAAAGATTTATTTATTTATTTTATGTATATGATACATATACATAAAATATGTAAGTATTCTTCAGACACAGCAGAAGAGGACATCAGATCCCAATTCAGATGTTCGTGGGCCACCATGTGGTTACTGGGAATTGAACTCAGGACCTCTGGAAGAGAAGCCAGTGCTCTTAACTGCTAAGCCATCTCTGCAGCCCAGCCCCTGCTTTCTTCCCTCTCTGTTTTCTTGTTATTTTACTAAGTGTATGAACCCTTCTTTTATATCTAAATCATTCAACTCAACTATTTTCATTGTTACTATTATTCTTGAATGCACTTTTTAGATTTACTGATATGTATACGATGCCTTTTTCAGTATTATATAATACTCCTTTCTTCTGGGATTATTTTCTTCTTACCAAACACTTCATTTTATAGAGTGTCACACAAGAAATAGAAGTTAAAGTGAAAAGAAACATTATTTTAACCTTAGTATTTTAGACTTAAGTGGATGTATAATAATTTGAACAAATAATTATTCATGCTTGATTTCTTAGAAATTCGTTTCTCAGATTTAATATTTTTTCCACATTTACTGTCTCTTATGGTTCGTCCCTCATCCTGACTTAGCTACTATGTTGCCTTTGAGGGCTGCTTTAATGAAGCCCAGCTTTCAATGGCATGAGCTTTATTTGTCACTCGCCAGTCATAGAAACAATAGAATCCCAGGTATATTGATTCTTCTTCATAATTCTACAATGAGGGATTTCCCTTCCTATAAAGTGCACCACATGTTTGTTTGATCCAACATTATGTATATACAAAATTCATGGGAAGTGAAGGAAAAAGATTTCTCTGTGTTGGTTGAGTCATTCACACAGTAAGGGCAACCAGCCAGTGCTACATGGTGAGGCACTGTCTGAAACAATAAAGGAATAGAAAAAAGAGAAGAAAGGAAAGTATGTGACAGAGTTGAAATTCCAATAATATTAAGTTCTCTATGACAGGCACTGTTTTAAATCTTTGGAAATGAATTAGTAGAGAATAGCATTCAATGTAAAAACCAACAAACTAACAACTAACCTGTGTAGCAGTGAGTTTTTGCTACACAGCTTTGGCTCCTGGTGGATCGCACTCATGAATCCCTCCAGGAACTATCTTTGGACTGACACATTAGCTTATTTTTAAAATGCCTTGGCTACCTCAAAGTCTGGGCATTCCTAAATATTCCCCTGCTATCCTAGGCCCAATCAGGAAAGTGGCCAGTAGCTACTTACTCAAAGTTTCACATGGCTGGTTGGCTTTATTTCAGGTAGCTCCTGTGTCCCATCCTTTTACCCCGGGCCATGGCCAGTCTGCTCTTTTCCTCTCTGCGTCCTCATCTGTGCAACTCCAAGGGTGCCACCCTGTGCCCAGTCATTGGCTGTTGGCATCTTTATTAATTGATCAAAAACGAATTGGGGACAAGGACCTGTAACTTTTCAACATGCAGATTCCTGGTTGAACCGAAGCTTTAGTTAAAACCAAACTCCAGTAAACTTGATTCTAACTTATAGTTACACTGAAGGTGTGAAAGGGCTAACATCCTGCTTAAATTAATACATCCTACAGTAAGTGTTCCCTTGAACTTGGATGTGCAAATAGAACAATTCAATGCTGGTCTTTCAGTAATTACGTGTGCAGCAGGTTTAGGCAAATAAAAAAAGGGACTACTATATGGAGTCCTTGGGCTAGTTAGATTTTGGTCAACTTGACATGAATTAAAGTCATCTGAGAAAATGGAACCACAACTGATATAATGCCTGAATCAGATTGGCCTACAGCAGGCCTGTGGTGCATTTTCTTGAGTGGTGGTTGGTGTGGGAAGGCTTAGCTCACTGTGGGGCTTGGTGACACTGGGCTGGAGTCCTGAGTTGTAAGAAAGCAGTCTGAGCAAGCCAAGAAGAAAAGCCAGAAAGCAGCACTCCTCTATGGTCTGTGCATCAGCACCTGCCTTCAGGTTCGTGCCTTGAGTTCTTGCCTGAACAGAGAGTGGACTACAAGAAGTTAATAAGTAGGATAGTTCTCACTTAGTGCTTTCACCGGAGTATCCGCTTCACAGATTCTGTATACAGGTTGTTGGCGGCCATTACTTTGGTTCTCTACATTGAAAAGTAAAATGATATGCACATGAATATCTGGAGTTTGGAGAGAAATTCCTAGCTCCTCAATTTTTAATACATTTGACATGGCACTTATAATGGGGACAATGAGAATTAAGTTGTCCTTTACTACTTAAGTCTCTTTGAATCTCCTTCAATGGCTGGGAAAGCAAGGCCACATGGGCTGGTAGTTACAGTCTCAGCTCTTTGCTGTCTGCCTTTCTTTCCAGGTTTGGTGTGACTGTTGTGTTGAAGAGATGGATGTGCTCTGTGGCATTTTGTTCCTGTTTCATCAGTTATAACACAGACCACTACCACGTATAAGTCTGAAAGCAAGACTTTACAAAAGTTCAGTGGAAGCTGACATGGGCACACGCCTGGTGGAGCAAGTAAACAGTGCCTCATATTTTCTCCGCTTACACTGTAACCTCTCCTCCCTCACTTTCCTCCATTTGAAGAAAACATGATCCACCTGATAAAGCTCTGAGAAAGGCTAGTACACTCTTTCAATATACCTACCATTTTGGTTTTGGTGATTTTGACTGATAATGAGCAGTGCTAGGTTATTGCTCAGTGTACATGTTTGCTTGCTACATTTAATGTGAAAGGAGTTGAGCTGGCCTGGGAAGAAGGGTACCACATAATAGAGACAGTGTCCACTGTGCTCTGCCTCCAGAATTGCAGGGTAGTCACTCACTGCTCTGCACACAAGTAGAAATGTTTTACCTAATTGGGATTCTTGTACAATCGGTCAGGTTTTGGATAGTCCCTCTCTTGAATAAGAGGGTATTTAGGTTTTTTTTGTAATCATGAAAATGCATCTTTTCATTCTCAATTGCAAACTAGCTACCACTAATGTTATGTTCATAAGATTCTTAACCATTATGGCAACAAGGATACACTAAGAGAATTCATCATTGCCAAAATAATACCACAGATCTATCATCTGTTTAAATGAAGGCTCTAAGCCTTTTTATTTACTTTTCAAAAACAATAACTTAGAACTGATGTTAGCCTTGAATTGTACTATACCAAATGCCTTTTGATATAGATGATATAGCTCAATTTTTGACACACAGAAAAGACTTAAATGCCATCAGTTTACTTACTGGTTCCATAAGAAGTTGCAACAGAACATTAAGGCACCAATTAAGATTTAATGTCATTAACATGTATGTGACTCTAGGGGTTAATTAAACTTTATTACAAATGGTCTGAATAAAAAGTGTAGAATTTTTTTAAAACTACTTTTCTGTTTAAGCTTTGTATGAAGGGCACGTTCGCATTGGACTTGAATTGTTTTTACATCAGCAAACTTTTCATTTTAGAACTAGAACATTTTCTATCCAGATTCATTCATAAGCTTACAAAACATATTGTAGAGGATGTAAAATTTAGGAAGTCAGCGAGCAAGCAAGCAAGAAAGAAAGGATCTGAAATGTTAATTTCTTGATTCATTGAAAAATTATTTACAATAGATAATTATTTTCATATAGGTCACATACCAAGATGTCAGAGTAAGTCAGTTGTCCCAAAACAGCAGCGGATGCTCAGAGTAATGTCTTCCTCTCTTATCTCCGTAAATATACCACTGTGAAACTCTTAATTTAAATGGGAACTTAGATTAAGCGCAGATGTGGGAACTTCTCAGACCTATTCAATCTTTTAAAGTCAAAACTCAGGCATCTCTGGCTGGGACTGTTATTCAGTTGCCTGAAAGTATGAGGTCCTGGGTCCAAGTCTCAGAACTGTAAAATAAAATAACAATGAAAGCAAAAAAAAAAAAAAAAACCACCACCCAACAACAACAAAAAAACCTCTCGGATGTTGAAAACGAAGCAATATTAGTAATTTAACTAAGACAATGGACATTAAACAGTAGCTTCTGGTATGTAAATCTGAGTATAAATTCAGTGTTTCAAAGCTTTTTGCCCTGTTGTTATTCCAGTCAGTGGATTGACCTAAAGAGTTGCTCAAAAGGAAGAGTCCCAGGGCAGTATTAAGGCATGTGCTGGCTTACAGACCTCCAAGTCAGAATGGAAGAGATAGACTCCTTAGTTTGCTCCCTTACATATCACTCCTAAGGCCACGTTATAGGCTATGTTAGTTACTTTACTTGTTGTTGGCAAAACAATGTAAGGAAGGGAGTACTTATTGCAGCTCACACTTTGAGGGTGATATGTGACATCTTGGTGGTGAAGTCATGGCAGCAGGAAGCAGTTGGTAATGTTGTGGACAGGGTGAAGAAGCATGAAGTTGGTTCTCAGCTTACCATCTCCTTTTTAACCTGTCTGAATGGTTGCTGTAAATACTTATCATAAGTCTTTCCATCTCAGTTACACCACTCTAGAAATTTCTGCACAGACAGGACCAGAAGGTCTTCTCCTAGGTGATTATAAATCCTATCAAAGAGGACAGTATTAACAATCTCATAGTCCTTGCTGAACTGTAATTAATTTGCATATGTGATGGTGGGGGAAAAGATAAGTATGAGCATCATCCAAGGTGCTTATTAAAATGGACAATCTGATTTAGTAACTGAAACAGGCAAAACTCACAAGGCTAGTACTTCTTACTTTTGTGTCAGCAGAAGCAACACACAACCTGATTATTTTCTACCTATGTTCTTTCTGACTGTGTGTGATCAAGCACACATCCTGTGCAATTGAGGCAACTAATCTTATTTACAGAAGTGGAAACACATCCTGGTTGTCTTGCATGAACAAGAGCTCCCTGCATTCCTGGAAGGTATCTGTCCTTGGGGAAATGGGGCTTACAGGTTACAGGAAATTTTATTTTACAGATATCTTAAGCACAGCAATTTAAACTTAAAACATAACTTTAGCCATCACATTCCCCTTGAGTTGTATCCTTTATGTCTTTGGTAAGTGCCTGTTCATATTGAGATCTGATAACCAATGACGTAATGGTACCCAGCTGGAAATTTATGTATCTAGTGGTGGTGGTTTGAATAAAAATGATGCTCATTGATTCATAGGGAGTGGTATTATAGGATGTGTGGTTTTGCTGAGGTAGGTGTGGCCTTTGTTGAAGAAAACATGTCATAGGGTTGGGCTTTGAGAGTTTAGAAACTCAAGCATGGTCAATGGCTCACTTCCTCTTCCTGATGCCCACATGCCTCCAGGCCTTCTGCCATGATGATAATGGATTAAACCTCTGACCTGTAAGCCAGTCCTAGTGAAAAGGTTTCTTTTATAAGTGCTGTCATGGTTATGTATCTCTTTATAAAAATAGAAAGCCTAACTAAGATGCTAGTTAAGGTGTTTATGAGGTAAGGGCCAACAGTAATTGGCAGAAACAGAAGGGTCAAAGGCCCTATGATAACTGACATCAGACTATCTAGAAGGAGCCTAAAAAGGAAAATAAAAACCAGTGATTTATTTTATTTCAGGTTCTTTTATTTCTACAACATTTTCCCTTAAATACACCCTAATTATCTCTTATGATTCCTGAATATTTTGCATATAAATAACATTTTTCTCTTAAAGGTGTACATTAACCTCCTTGTTCTGCATAGGGCATGACAAATGTCCTTTCATACTGTAGAACTATTTCAGCTAATGAATCTATCTATTGATAGGTCTGTGTTTATTTGGTTTAAATAACTACCTTTTCTGGTATGCAAATAGGTACTTTTTTATTTTTCCTCTTTGTCAAGGAATTTCCTTTTGACTGGCCATTCCAGCCTTTTGTTGATGATAAAGGGTAATGTACTCTCTTCTGTAACTACTTCTCAGATGGAATTAGGATGTCATTGATCCAGGAAAGCTGAAATACTAGCCAAAGCCAGGAGTATAAGACATCAGAAACATCTGGTATGCTGGCCCAGCTAAAGAGATAGAGAACAGCCACACTGAATGGACTGGTTCATATCTGCTTTCAGTAAGTCCAGAGGCAGAGGTTGCAGTAGTTTGTAGTCAGCAGCTGATTCTGGAATAGTGTCTATCAGCCAAGTGGAAATTTTCTAGAGCAGATATAGACTACAGACAGAAGTTAAAGTTAAGAAACAAAGCAAAATCTAAATTTAGAGCTTCCAGGTCCATAGTATTGGTATTTGGGAGAGGAGAGGAGTCCCAAATCTGGCAAGAAAGAGAGGCACCTACCCTCAGAAATAGTCAGGTGGAGAATTTAGGCTGCTAAATTGCAGGAATACTTTTCTGAAGTCTGTTTGACCTGCAGGAGGTGGATCCGAGTCTTACAATGACTCCCTCAACTCCCCGAAACTTACATGATTTTTTTTTAAGTTTACAAAAAGAGAAAAGGGTTTTAGATATATTAGAATACCACTATTTGTAATCCTTACTGAAATCTAAATTGTAGAAAAAGCAGCTAACAAGTGTCTGTAAAACAGCTGGAGTAGACTTGTGCCTTGAGTCAGAGCAAAAGCTATCTTTGGGTTTAAAAGCATGAACATTCTTTTCTTTCTTCTGAAGGCTGGATATACAGACTTGACAGAGATATTTAGCACAATAAGATGGACCTGTATGTCTACGTTTCTTTTTTTTTTTTAAATTAGGTATTTTCTTTATTTACATGTAAATTTCTCCTTTCCCAGTTTCCCCTCCAAAAAACAAACAAACAAACAAAAACAAGAACAAGCCCCTGTTGCCTCCCCCCTCCCCATGCCTGCCACCCCACCCTCTCCCACTTATTCGAAATTTAAAATCTTGAGGTTGTAACTAATAATAGTAGTTACAATGCTTTACCAACTTCAAAGAACTCCATTAATTAATGTTAAAACTCTGAACTTTCGAAATCTTCAGTATAAAAATAGCATAGAGGGAAGAAAGTAATCAATTATTTCTTATTCTCAATAATTCTCTTATACCTTTATAACTTGTATTTACCTACCTTAAATCACTCTTAGACTCTCACAACTTACTTAAGCTTTAACTTACTCAGAGGTTTACAATGTACATTTACATATCTAAGTACCTTAAATTACTTTTAGACCTTTACAGTTTATATAAATGTTAAACTATTTTATCTATTTATTTATCACTAAACACAAGTGGCTGATTACCTAGTCATTTTAAAGAAAGTTCTTTTAAATGAAGCAATAGTAAAAAAAGATACATCTGAGACCTGTTTATCTTTTCATAGGAAGCCTACAAGCAAGGCAAAACTGTCTATGAGTTTGTCTTTCTCTCCAGGAGACCTAATAGCTCTAGAGAAAGCAAGACCTGGTATTTATAAATGAAACAGGGAGCTACTGCTAAATTGAAAAATGTACAATTAGCTGTCACCATCATCAGAGATCTGAGAAAGGTAAATTATAGCAGGAACTATAAACCACATGATCTCTGTATCATTTGGAATGACAGAGACCTATCAGCTAACTGGGAGGTTTGGTGGCTTTGTTGAGGGAAGAGATAATCTGTTTTCAGCTGTGACATAGGGCAGTGTTACATCTCCACCTGCTGCAGAAGACAGCAAAGTCCTTTGGCTGCCT
>JADRCD010227756.1:0-43939 GCA_019843815.1 Montemys delectorum
CAGGGGAGGGCATGGGTCTCCCTGGGAAACGGACATAGATTTCACAGGTGGCCTGGAGGTTGTGTGGAACGAGAGGAGAAGGGATCAGATAAAGGAGAGGATGGTGGGGGTGGAAGAAATGGGGAGAGATGACTGGATTGGGGGGAACATTTATGGGATGAAATAGAAACCTAGTGTAATGGAAACTCCCAGAAACTTACAAGAGTGATCCTAGCTAAGACTCCTAGCCATGGAGATTATGGGTCCTGCACTCAGCATCTTCTGTAACAAGGTAAGGCTTCTACTGGAGAGACTAGGACGCCAACCCAGCCACAAAACCTTTGACCTATAATTTTGCTGCTTGCAAGAAGTACTGGGGTAAAAGTGATGCTAAAACTTGTGGGAGTGGCCAGCCAATGACTGGTCCAACTTGTGACACATGCCATAAGAGGGCACCCACGCCTGACACTGCTTAGGTGGCCAGAAACCAGAGACTGGATAGCCCAGAGACCTAGGACAGAACCAAACATGACTGGCAAAAGGCAAAGGAAAAAAACCTGTCATTTCTAAAAGCATTTGCTCACTTCGTTTGTGAATCTTCCCCCTTCTCCAACTCCAAACTCCCTGTGTCCCCCACTTGATTGATTCAAGTCCTCAGTAGAGAAGGGCCTACTGTATAAGTCTATGGGAAAGGAACAATCATCTCAGAGGAAAAACAAAATCACACCAGAGTCCAAAGAGTCTTCTCCTGGGTTTTGGAGGAGACAAACAGTCTATATGTGTATGTGTGTATATATGTATATATACATATATATATGTATATATATATACATATATATACATATATATTACACTGTGTGCGTGTGTGTGTGTGTGTGTGTGTGTGTGATCCTCGGTGATGCTCATGCCTCAGTCCCCTTCAAGTGAATTCTTCCTATGCTTGGGTAGAGTAGTGACAGATGTTTCTCTGTCTCAAGCTACTATTATCTTGGTAGGTCTGCAGAACAAAGACAGCAGGTGACACATGGAGTTGCTCTCATAAGCTTTGGAGGCAGAGTGGAGTTAGGTTGAGACAGAATTTAACCACGTGGGGCAGGATCAGAAAGTGATTTTGTTTCCTCTCACCTAATGCCTGCAACAGAATCTATTCCTTTTGTATTCTTTTTAATATACACAGACACAGACACACACACACACACACACACACACACGCACATACTCACACTCACACAATTTTCTCTTCAGAATTGAAAAATCTAGCTCCGGCCATTTTCAAATCAAAACTTCAAACTTACAGGCAGCCAGCCAATTAAAATGCCTTTCTCCACCCTGTCCAGTCTAGTTGAGATTTGGGAATCTGCCCCTAGGGAAGAGCCACTGCTCTTCAACTCTTCCCAACATACTGTCTAGTTTCTCGCATGCAAGAGGAATGAGAGGGGGGAAAGAATGAAAGAAGTGTTACTTAGATGCTTCTTATGGGCAGAATTCTCTTGCCTCAGGCAGACAAATACTGGCTTTATTTAAGGAGTGCAGTTATCTGAAGACCATCTAAGGCACCTCTGGTGACAGTCTCTAAAACAATGCTTTCTTTGGCTGAGTCCCTGTGATTCCAGATCTGACAGCTCCTCATATATATATATATTTCTAGATAGCTTGATCCTGAATCCTTCCCATAACCTTAGAGGATACACTCTTGTCTCTTAAAACAAGACATATGCAGCTGTATTCTTCATGCTTGCTGTTTGCCTCAGCCAGTCTCTCACCATCTTTGACTCTGCCCAAGGGAGTACCTGTCAACTTTTCTAATGAACTCTATGTTCTTACAGTAACCCAAGGCAAGCCAATGAGTTTCTAAGCCCCAGAAAGCATTCATCTAGAATAGTTAAACTATTCCCCACATTTAAAGAGATAATTCAGTCCATAAGGCTTTAATGCCATGCTAACTGCACCAGCTTTATCTGACCAATAAATCAAAGTAAAGAGAGGCAAGACCCTCCTTGGTCCAGTACCCCTTCCCATCTTCCCAGGCAGTGAGGGTGGAGGGGGACACATAATATACATAATTTCCCCCCTACAAATCTCTTCAAAATACTTAGCCTAATGAATTGCAATCTTTTCATTCAGGAGGTAGATTTTAGTTCTGGGCACAATTGTTCCAAACCCAAATCTGTCCTAGAAATGAATGGCGAGCTGTTTTCTTGATTGCCCACCAGTTCAGGGATTCAAGGGCAGTTCCAGTGCTGGCAGTGTCTGTCCACGTGCTATTGCAGATTCTGCCTCTGTGGAGACCTGGTGAGGGCAGGAAGACTGAAAGACTTAAGTTTAGGTACTAGGGCTAGGATCTGCTTCCACAGGTTCTTCCTCTTCTCTTGGAATTGCTCTCAGGTAATGTGAGAAGCCATTCTAGTCACAGGGATATGACTTGCTTCAGGATAGTATCCCCTGATCCTTCTACAGGAGGCGAGAGTATCATTTCCCCAAAGGACCACCCAACTAATTTTCAAGAGACAGACTTCCTGAGCCAATCTTTAGCCTTCACTTTTACAAGTCTCTATGCAGCCGATTATAGCAACTAGCTACGTGCATATTACAAATTGAAAATCTTTAACCAGCAGATAATAGTTCATTAAACATTAAACCGTTTCTCCTAATACCAGAAACTATCAGAAGCAATCAAGAGATTAGGAGACTCTGTGGAACTTTATAAAGAGAAGCCACTTTCCATTAACCCCCTGTGATTTATGGGAAGAAAAGCATTCAACATAGTCAACCGCAGTTTGTGCCCAGCCGGCTCAGTAGCCTCTCATGTATGTACAATAATAAAGATCATGTAATGTATGATAATAAAGATGAAATTCCACTTAATTCTGTACCTCATAAAGGAGTGAGTAGTTAATCTTCTCAAAAATGAAGGCCCAAAGGGAAATCTTAAAGCCAAGTGCCTGTCCTTTCTCGGAAGTCTGCCATATATTCTGGAGGCAACATAAATAAAACCGACCAGGTAAAACCAAAGCACCATCCATACGCTTTGGCTTTCTTACATGCCACACGGCTGTTGAAAGTTGAAGGAATAACCACATAACAGCAACCACAGAATAAGGTAACCTGCCCTTTCCTTTCTCGGTGTTCTCGGTAGTGACAAGAAGAAAGCATACGGGCGCTGTCAAAGCAGGGTACCTTTTTAACAGGGCAACAGGCCAGGAAGCCGTAAGTTGGGATATAATAGAAGCAAAGAGAAATAAATGTCTCAAGTCTGAGCCAGAGTTTACCATGGGACCGTGTCCATTCTGTATCAGCCCTCCATCGGGAATGCGTACAAAGAGTAGGTAGAAAAACAGCAAAGATGATAGAATACGTGGCCTGTGCCAACTATCACCCTCTGTCTCCAGAGCGGCCAGCTGCAGCCACTATATCATTGATGGACAGTCATAGCAGGTTATTCATTCTTCAGCTCTGTGTACCATGCTCACTCAGCCACCTGACTTCACAGCCTCACATTTCCATCAGCTTCTAAACCCTGGCTTTATCGCACTCTTGAGCCCACTCCCCGTCCCCTGCACTTCACATGTTAATGTGTTTGTCACTCCTGAACCTTTGGTGGACAGTTTGTGCCATCCAGTCAATTCCCCCTCACCATCCTATCCCTCCCTTCCATTGACTGCTGTCAGAACTCAGACTTTTCCTATGGGGACCATCATGGTTACAGGTTCATATCCTTCAAAGTGCTACCATTCTTGTAAGTCTATTCTAGACTGCGTAGAGTTGATGTCAGGTCTATTCTAGACTGGGTAGAGCTGATGTCAGGTCTGTTCTAGACTAGGTAGAGCTGATGTTCAAAATATTTAACAACTAGTACAACATAGGCACTAACAAATAGAGCAACTTTCCATAGGAAACCATGAGCACCAAGGGCAGATGCTCATTTGCTCAATATGAACCCCGAAGAAAAGATGAAATAATCGACCTCTGTCTTTGGAGTCAGTGGTTTCTATGGTTAGACTTGGTGCCCAGCCTTCAAGTGACTTCCAACTATCTCCAAGTACAGTTTGTTCAGTTGAGCTTGATAGTCTCAGAGGACAAATCGGTCTTTTAGAAATAAACATTCAAGCTACATGTTTAGATTTTAAGGCAGGTTGGGTTTTGTTTTCTTTTAAAATACTTAAGTAACCCACAAGTATGCATCTCCACATTTTGACATTTCAGTTTCACCTGAATCCCTTGCGGCATGGTGCTTCTTTCAAACAAGGAGCCCTCTCCTGACTGTCATCCTACCACAAAACAACAGGAAGTTCCAAGGCAGTCCATCATTCTGAACTGGGAGCTTCTTCGGCATCATAGTTATCAGGAAAAACTAAATTAGTCCCCTGGAATTGTTCTACCGTCTCTATACAAGCTCATTTTCTTTTTTAAGCATGAAATATCCACCGCAAAGGTCCTTTTGCTGAAGGCATGGTCAAAGCCTGTTTCACTATTTGGTAGTGATGTAACCTTAGGAGGCAGAGCTAGTGAAAAGATGTAAGATCACTAGGGTATGACCTTCGATGGGATACTGGGACCCTGACCTCTTCTCTTTCTGTTTGCTTACTGGCCGCCATGAGATTAGCAGCTTTTTTTCTGCCACGTACTTCCTGCCATGATGTCCTGACTCACCACAGGTCCAGAGTGAGGAGGTCACATGACCATGAATGAAAATGTCTGAGATTAGGAGTCAAGAAAATTTTAGAAAGAGATGGTGTCAGAGATTTTTGTTGCAGTGGCATAAAGCTCATTAGCACAGAAAACTGGAACTGAGAAAGGTTGGCTGGCCATTGACAGTGGGTTTAGAAGCCAGTAGAACCTATTTGTGAAGGAATTTGGAAAAAGTGAACTATCAAAAGCTTGGAAAGTTGTGAGCTTAATGAGTAGTCTGACTGGAGCCCAGAAAACAATGTTGATAGGAATATGGAGAGAAGAGACTATGTGCATGTAAGGTTGTAGATGGGAGCAGGGACTACTGAAATTGCAAGCCATTCTGACAACTTGTCTACATTTTTCCATGCCTTGAGAATTTGTGGGAGGTTGAGTTTAACCCTGAAAGACTACTTAAATCTAATGGAGGAAACTTCAAAGAACACAACATTCAGGCTATAACATGGGTATTCTGGCCCCCTTTTGTCAAGATTTATAGTGCTTGGCAAAGCAGCTAAGTGTAAAGTTTTGAAAATAACCACATGTGAAGTTGGAGCCAAAGAAGGTCTGATTCCAAAAGACTTAGTACCAATTAAAAGGAGCCAACACTTTGCACCAGAATCATAGGAAAAATGGCTTAAATACATCTCAAGAGTCAACAAAAATCCATCACAGGCAAAGAAATTTCTATTTGAGATGAAAACTCCTAGGTGCCCTGTTCACACAGGGTAATCAAAGGAGTTATTTCTCTGACTTGTATTTCTAGTACTGGAGTATTCAGTATTCCATTTGCAGCCATGGACCAGGGAAGCCCAGCTACGACTCAAACCAGGAGCAGAACTTGGCATCATCCATGTGACATTGGTTTTTTTGCAAGGATACAGATGCAAGAGTTATATAGGTTCATGCAAATTTCAGAGAATTGTTTTGGGAGTCCATGAATTCTGTGAAGGGGTCAGGCTTCCATAAAGCAGCCCCTGACCAAGCAATATATGATGCTGTAAGAGTCAAGCCAAAGATGCAATGGAGACCCCAGAAAGTCAGAGATGTCAGAACAGTGAAATACCTGCTGGGGGAAGTTGTAAGCAGCAAGCAAAGATGACCAAGAGAGCAGCCATGTGGACTGCAGTCAGCAAGGCAGGGGGCCCTCTGGAGCTCCTACCGTGGCACCCTGGATCCTGGATCCTGGATAGGAGGCTATTGTATTTACTAAAACCTACATTTGGTTTAGACTTCCTTTGGTCTACTTTTTATATCTATCTACCTAGTTCCCTCTTTGTGAATGGTAATGCTTACCCTATGCCTTGCGTATTGAAAGCATGTAACTTTTAGATATTTATAGGGCTCACCGCCAAATTTTTGCCTTAAGTTTTATGGGAGACTATGAATTAGGATCTTTGAACAGTGCTGGAACTATTTATCTTTGGGGAACACTTGGGAATGTACTAAATGCTTTATTTTTCCCCTTCATTATTAAATGACCCTTTTCAAGGACTTAAAAGCAAAATGCTGCAGTTTAGATTTAACGTATCCTGCAAAGGCCCATGTGTTAAAAGCTTGCTCACCAGCCTGAGCCGTTCCTAGGAGGGAGTGAAAGTTTCAGGAAACTGAGCCTAGTAGAGGGAGTGAGGTCACTATGAGCACGCCTTTTAAAGGGCGATGAAAGTCTGCACTCTACTCTATTTGTTCCCCAGCTGCCACGATATAAGAAGGTTTGTTCTGCCACAAATCCCCCACCAAGTTGTGTGCCTTACCACAAGCTCAAAAGCAATGAAACCAACTGGCCATGGGTTAAAACCACCAAAACTGTGAGTCAAAATAAATCTTTCTTCCTTATGAGTTGATTCCCTTGGGTGTTTTGTCAGTGACACAAAGCTTACTAACAAGTACTCCGCCTCCAAGCATCGTTGAGGCTCGGTGGGTCGAGGGGTGGGCTGGGGGCTCCGTTAAATAAAGATTTTCAAATAGGACTCCAAGTCAGTGCATTGAAGTTGTTGTCGTGGTTAAGACATTCAGCCATTTCTGGGCCGTGAAGCCCGCCACAGGTGTTTGGAAGCCCAAAACGACATTACCACCAGCTGTTAACGTGCTTCCCCCAAGCATCTGGGTCACAGCCTAGACCCACCCTGACTGCAACCTGACTATGGTTTGCTATCTTTTCTCACACACCTCAGGCCAACAGCTTCAGACAAAGATTGGCCCAACTGCATCACAGGGCATCCACAGAGGCAGAAAGGAAGCAGTCATTTATCCTAGCTGTATGGACACCATTATTTTAAAACACAAATATCCTTTTCTTCTAGAAATGTATGAGTTCCTGTACAATCTTTACTAGTCCATTGGCTTTATAGCATAAGTGTTAACCAAGGCACTGAAGTTAATTATAAGGCTTCAATTATAGCTATCCTGGCATTTTTACCACATACTACCTCATTGGAAGCTCCAGGCTGAGCTATATGTATACACCTTTGTATTTAGTCCAACTGGTTAAGTAACACAAAAGACCAGAGGCTGAAAATAGAAATATTCTCTAGAGGAACGAAATGGTTTATCAAAAGATAAGGACCTTGCTCATTTAAGTTAGAAATCTTTGGGACTCTTGGATCTGAAAGCCATCGGACCAATTAAAAGTCAGAATAAAACTACAGACACCCATTAAGAGTCATGGGCTCAAGTTTGAGTTTTGTAAATATATATACAGATACATAGCCTGAACCTAGCAAGGGATTAGTTATGTGCAAAAGGAGGTAAGAATGAAGCTACTGCAGTCTAAAAACAAACAGGAGAGCCATTTCATACCAGTTTTGTCTTAACCAGTGGGCCATGTTTTACAGACTAGAAGACCCTAACATCTCTATTAACAGGATGCTTTGCCTTTATGCCTAGAAAATGCAGTCTGCCTTATTTATATATGCAAGAAACACTGTGGCCCCGAGTCTTAAATTTCATCCCAAAGGTATTATTCTCAGGCTCTCCCTTTATTAGAAGGCACTCTAATAAAGTGCGTAAATGTGCGGAAAGTGTGTAAATGAGGCCAGGAATCCATGCCTTGTGTTGAGCATTCTAAGTCTTGCTCTAGACAGTGGCTTGATGTTGGTATTGAGACATAAGATCAGTAAAGTTACGACTAACAACACAGCTCAGGTTAGAGGTAAGTTTGGCAAAGCTAGCTTCCAGGATTCATTGACATGTTGGGCATTTGGACATTCAGAAATGGATTAAAGAGCAGGCATTATTGGAAATAAGGACTCAAAGGCTTAATTCTCTTATGGCAGAGAGCCAGGACCAGAATATAGAGAACATAAGTGCAGATAGAGACAGATTGACTGAATTGTGGTTCAATTGAGGTTGAGGAGGGGAACCAAGACAAAAGAGCAGAATCAAAGATAGCCTGCTAGCTTCCATCATCTCCCAGGAGATGTCTTGAAGACAAGTGACACACAGCAAGGGGCAGGAACATTCTGGTATCATAATACTGCAGATGCAGGCTGATTGGGTCAATCTTGGGAAATCTTCCTTTCTCTCTGGCTCAACTTTATTATTGGTCTTCACAAAGACATGATTCCCATATGACAATACTTGCCACAGCCCAGCTACAGCCAGAAAGGTCCCAGCTTTCCAAAACACTATTGTAAATAATTTCTCAGTACATCCACACTCCCACACCCCCTGGCCATCCTCACCAGCCCCATGTCAACTGGGCTTCGTAGAGGCCAGTATCTCACACCATGTCTAGCTCTAAACCAAGCTTGGTTTCCTTCCATTTGGCCTCCTGTCCGCCCCCTTCCCTGAACTTACCAGACAGCTTAGCTTTAAGACTCATGTTCAAACATTAACAGGGGTGGTATCTGTACTCCATCATTGTCGGAGTACCCAGAGACCTTGAGCTTCTGTCTGCTCCCTGGAGAAGGATGCATTTACTGCCTCCCTTATGCCCATGTGTAGTTCCTGCACCCTGAAGTGTCCCACACTAGTAGCCTCTATTGTCCCAAGTCATAGAATTGGGTCTATATACAGCATTACAAGGTCCTGTTCCAAAGTACAGTTCTTCACTGCCCCTCACCTCGATTCAGGGATTGTATAGGGTCATATAGCACATTGGTGGCATCCTCTGCCGACAAGTCAGGCTTCATTCCCTTCTGTCTGCATTCCCTGGGGCCAGGTGCAGATCTGGAGCAGAAACAACCCTTTGGGCATCATTTTCTTAAGTCTCCCCAGCAGAGAAAGGTCTCTCAATGCAAGGTTGCAGAGGCCCCTATGCCTTGTTACCAACAGTTTCCCTTTTAAATTCTCCTATAATTCTGCATCGACCCAGATTGCCTTCTCTAGCACAGCCAAGGTCAAGTTTTGACCATTCCTATAGTAATACAAATACCGTGTCTAACACAGAAGAGAAACAAAATTCGAAGAATTTAGGAAGGTCAAGCTTTCTTATCAATAATAGTCATTCAGCTTACACTTCTCGGTGAGAGCCTGCTTGCAGGCCTTTCCAGGAACGCAGCTGTGTTAACTGAGCCTGCTTCCCTTCCATTCCATAATGGAGAACTGTTGCTAAATTGAGGTGAGTTGCAGTCTGCTCCACCTTACTGGTGATGCTAGTAGGAGGACACAGTGGGCCATCCTGGACTTTCTGATCACTGCCGATCATGGTCATGTATCGGCAAGAATACATTGATCACAATAACAAAGTCTCATTTGTGACATAAGAGTAACTCTTGAAAGTGATGACTTAAGCAGGTACCATTTTACCGTGCTTATTTGAACAGCAGCTGATTCATTTACAGAAACAAGAAGTGCATAAACTATGGAAGAGAATGAAGAGCAAAGAGGGGCATTTATAAACTATTCAAAAAACAACAAACAGCCAAAAACCTTTTAAGTTCTTTGTGGCGGGTGGTGTGTTGAGGATAGAGCCCCTGGACCTCACAAGTCGTCTACCACTGAACCACATACATCCCTAGACACCTTCTTAAAATTGAACCACTGAACACCCATCCAGCCAAGCCTTTAGGCAGACATGGGTGTACCTTACTATATTTGTCTCAATACATCCTATAAGTTGCAGAGTAATAATGAGGGCACATTGTTGAGGTGTGCCATCCCTTCAGCCTGAAGGTCTTTGGAAAGGCACCTGAACCATGATGCATGGCCTCATTTTTGTAATAGAATTTCCAGAACAGTCCTGATTTCAAATATTTCATCCTGTTGTCTAAGTAAATAATATTTTCACACTTTCTTCATCCAAAATCCATCATCTGACCACCTATCCCTCTCCCCCTCCCTTTCTCTCCTATCCCCTCTCCCACCCCCTCTCTCACAGCAGGAGCCCATTTACCCAGGTGCAGAGGTTTTAGAAAAAAAAAACTAGTGCCCATTAATGGATTCCAGTAGAAACGTCCTTGATATAGGGGATCCATAACCACAGTTTCACACTCCATACAAAGCCCTAAGACCTGTAGGGAGTGAGGAAGTGTGAGAACAGAGGAGTCTAGAGAGCACTCACATCCTGGGTGGTAGACAGAATCTGAACAGTGGGACAAGGGCAAAGGAGGCCTGAAGAGACCTGGACAACTGGCAATGTGAAGTCACAACTCCGAAGAGACAGTAGTATGGGACCATGACAGTCCTCAATTTAAAACTTGGCATCTAATTATTATTAGGATGTGACCACAGTCTCAAAGTCGACTCCTCCAGATATGTATGACTTTAAGAGAACAGTGGGAAGAATGAGGTGCCGGCTCATTCTTTCCTGATCAGTTCATGCAAGTCCCTGATATCAGCATTATCAAAAAACACAAAGTAGCCCATCTTTCCAAGTCAGGAATTTGATATTTTTCTTTTTCTGAGACTGAGTCCAACTATATTGGTAGGGCACTTGTCTCAGCTTTGTATCCTTCCCTAATTCATGCAGCAGCCATGGGGCCAAGTAAAAGATAAAAGGCATGTCATGACCACACCATTTCTGTAATTTACCATGTTGGTTAAGATCACACTGGTGCCTGCCACAGTGCTTTAAAGAAACCTCTCCAGTCCTATGGATGACATTTTGTAGAAGAATCAGAGACATCCATTTTCTTTGAGACACAGTGCAGACGTAACACAGGTAAGTGGCACATATTCCAGGAAAAAATAATTTGTTACATATCTTATAAACGTATGCTCTGCACACATGTGGACTTTAAACATAGGGCTTCTGCATCCAGAACATTCCTTCTAACATCAGCTCCATGACATCGCAGGCAGTCCCTCAACACTTTGGCAGCTGGTTGATACCTTATGGGATTCTTAAACATCCTCTGGCATGGGAAAAGGGGGTGAAGTCAGAGATTCAAGTCAGGACCCATGGGAAAGCATTAAGAGGTTCATAAATACACCAAAATTGTGTGTTTTCCTTTTTTTCTTTCTTGCAAAAACCAGTCTGTGGTTTCCATCTATGCTCATGAGAATGATTAAACTGTTGTTAACCTCTATTATTTAAGGCATAATCATTCTGGAGAATCTAGAGTTATCCTCTGGCTCTGCAGAGGAAAATTGGACACACCATTTTCCTGTGCACAAAATAGAAGGCCATTATTAGAAGCCATTCGATGTAGCCAATGACTTTCAAGATTTGTCGACCTTGCTTCAAAGGCATTGTTTCCTCTTTCCCCTGGACTCATCAATGGCAGATCCAACAGTCCTCAGCTCACTACATACAAATTCTGCTGACCTATCTTTGGTTTCCAAATTTACCACGGAGCAGCAGCTCCATGAAAACTCTCACCAATGCTGCTACCTACTTCTACCAGGAAGACACTAGGCCCAAAGAGTTTCTGGCAGCCTCTTTTCTAGTGTTCAAAATACGCTCCCCACTGGGGAATCCTGGAAAAGCAGCCTGCTGTGATCAACATGTAGAAAGAAACCCAAAAGTTACAGGGCTAAGAACCCACCTTGTCTCTGCATATATAAATAGAGAGAAGTGTACTTACACAGTCCACTGCAAAGTGCATATAGGAGACCTTTCCAGGGAAGTAGTTCCTGCTAGTGTAGACTACCCTCTTACTTAGTTCTGATAATGTTTGACTAGTCACTTTCTCCTTTCTGTGGCCCTTGACATCATGCCATGAACTCACTATAGTCACCTCCTTTGGCTCAACAACTTACTCAGCTCTTGCCCTCATGTTCTATTCAGTGAGGGCCCTCGGGAGGAGTTTTCTAACCATAAGGGAACTTTCCTCACCCAGGCCAGCTACACATCCTTGTCTTCTGTCACCTACCCCCGCCCCAGATCTGCTTCTGGAGGTTTGTGGAAAAGTGGTCATAAGATTTTCAGGTATTTGAACTATAATTAGGGGGAAAGAAATCTCAAGAATCAGCATGCTGAGGCAGGGGGATATTGCCTTACCACAACTCATGAGAAAAAAAAATCTGTCCATATTTCACAATTTGAAATTTATGAAACTCAAACTGCACATCATATTGAGGCACTTTTTTTTCTTTTTTCTTTTTTCTTTTCTTTTTTTTTTTTTTTTGTGTGACAGTGGGGAGGTGGATGTGCAGATACAGTCTTTCAGCCCCAACATGGTGCTTTATCAGGAGGAAGGCCTCACTCTTCCCTGCATTCTCCAGACTACGCCATCCCAACAGTCAGCTCTTCCTCAGATAGCCCTGGCTGCTTGGAGTGACCAGTGTGATGTCTGTGGAAAGATATTTTCTGGGCCCACGTGCACCATCACCTTGCTCAAGCACCTGCTCCCTCCAAGGAGCAAGCAGACTCCCATAGGACTCTGCGGTGCCTTCTGGTCCTGATTTGTGTGTTTTCCCTGAGGCATGCCTGTATTCCATAACTTTCTGGGAATTATTCAAGATGGGATCTCTGAAACTGATTACTCAGATTCACTGACAATTGTTATTGGCAAGTGGGCAGAAAAATCACACTTTGATTGTCTTCTGTCCCTCCAGTAAAGAGTTTGCCCCAACAAAATGTTGAATCCTTGGAATTGATGTTGAGTCCCAACTGCCATGTTTCCCTGCTGAGGAAGAAATGTGAGGAGGAGAGAACGATTTGGGCCATGCCAGTGACCACTTTCAGGCCCCCACTTTTATTACTACAGCACCCACCAACTCCTGCCTTCCTCTTCAATGTGTGACTCAGCTTTGGTGTTCGCCCTGGAGGAGGGTCCCACGGGGCCTAGGTTATTGAGGAGGCAGAAAAGGGACAAAGAGTAACGCAAAAGCCGCAGAGGTTGGGTCCTGCTTTTGTGCATCTTGGCTGCTGACACTCAGATTCTCAGCTTAATCTTGGACCTGATGAAAATGGCAATAACAAAAGAGGCTTCCAGGCCTATCACGATGCCAATAGAATTAAAACCTGTCAAAAAATCGGAACTCTGGCTAGGCTTCCACGGGTAGTACATAGAAATCATCACCAAAAATGCCAAGGGTTCCCCCTCTGAGACAGAGGGGCCTTTCATCTCAAGACCATTAGAAATCCATGAAGCCTTTCCTAGGACCCACTCTGAGATGATTTTCATCGCTCTAAATAAACCTAAATGCTTATAAAACACCTAAAAATTTAATAAACGATTACTGGGTGCCTCTCTGGGTATGATGGTACTCTGTGGGACATCCTACATGGTGTAGTAAGAACGGGATATTGTGCAGGACTAAGACTTTCTAGAGACTTTTCCTCTCACAACAAGGGCGCATGTAACCACTCTGTCCATATTGCCTTCTTCCTGGTCAGAAGTGTGGTAGACTTCCGAACAGGGGATTTCTTCATCTTTATGGCCTGAATATGTTACTAATAGGAATATGTTTCCAGAAAGGTGTACCAAGGCAGCAGTCCAATAATTGCAAAAACAATGACCTATCTAAGCTTCAAACAGCCAGGGGATTTAAAATGTAAGGGAGAAAGAATGTATATAGGTCAATGAACCAACACTGAACAAGCAATTAGTAATCATAAAGGCAGTGGGTTCAGGAAAATGTTAGCAATCCTGGATTTTGATTTCGATTTGATATGCCATTGTGTTGCTATTTGTTATGCAAATGTGTGTGGGTCTACCACAAACTCCGCTTTCTCTCAGTGTTTTCACCAATCCTCCCACAACAAGGACACATGCAACCACCCTGTCCACACTGTTTCTTCCTGGTCAGAACTATGGTAGACTTCTGAACAGGCATTCCTTCATCTTTAAGGGCTGAATATTATTACTAGACCACAGTAGGGCAGAATCCTGGGTGTCAAGACAAGCGGCCTGTTGATGTTGGGAGGCTGATGGTGAGAGATTGAACTCTCTGTGGCACATCAGAAATAGAGAAAAATCAAGCCAAATGGCAGACTCAGAGCAAGAGGAGGCCACAAAAATAAGAATCTCTGGAGACCTAGAAAGTGCCCTTCCACATACTAGCTTCTGTTGACTAACTTGGGAAAGGCATTACCATCTGTGTGCCCTGCGCAGAGGCCCCACCCACCCAGAACACACCCTACATGCCTATCTATGAGAAGACATTTTGGCATCTAACCACCAAGCCACGCAGAGGAAGCAAAAAGCAGAGAAGGGTCAGGTATAGGGTCATACAACCCAGAACCCCAAGAACGAACAGAGACTCTCAATGAAGGTCAGGCTCACAAAACTAAAGCCACTGAAAAGACTTTTCTGTTTGGGAATCGTTTCAGGTCACATTGAACTGAAGCCTTGAACCATCAGCTCTATGTCGTCCCCTCCAAGATAGCTGTCTATTCAGACAGTGCAGCTACACCCAATCAGTTTACTGTTCCAGAGAAAAGATAAGAAATCCTACTGAAAACCCACTAGCAATGTACCAGAGCCTATGACATGGGGACATCCTTCCATGGCCCTTTATTCCTTTTCCTGTTATGTACACTGACTATATTTGGGAAGGAGAAGGAAAAAAAAAATGTTACTTAAAAACACTTCTTTGTCTTCAAAGAGAATGGCATGGTCCATCTCTGGGTAGGTAGATGGAGCACCGAATGTGGATTAAGCCAAAGAGTGGCAAATTTTTCCTTGTTTAGTACAGCAACCAGAAATTTGCAGGGATGTGGGTGGGATACAGTTGGGGGTCTCAGAAAAGATAGAAATAAGCAGGAAGGCAATGACCAACGGGAAATCCAGGGGGAGGGGTCGCTCATGATGAAGTCTACGTAGCTCAGAAGAATGAAGACATTTTGTTACCTATTCTATTCAGCTCTAAAGTCTCTCTCCCATTAGCCCCAAATTTTAATCTCTATGAAGAGAATCATAACTTCAAATTGAAGTAACAGGGGGAAAAAAAAAACAGGTTGGGGAACCAAAGAGGGGAATTCAGAATCATCAGGAACATGGAGAAACAACACAGCCTAATATACTCACTCGAAGTTCATGGGAAATGCTTTAAAGCATTCCGGAGAAACAGTCTCCCAGCATGCAACACTGGGATTCTCAAACCAGGTGACTTGTTGCTAATGAGAAGCATCTCTCATCTCATTATCATCATCATAGTGTCACCTGTTTCCATTAGATCAATGCTCTTCAGGCTTCAGCAGAAAGCCAGTTTGCTCACTACGTTTCTCTAACAATTTGCCCCACTTGCCCTCCCTAACATTTTTTTTTATCCTTTTAAAATCTGGATGCTGTCATGTCTCTAGAGGACTGCCACCACCGCTGCCGCCACCACCATCACATCACCATCACCACCCCCTACTCCTGGCTCCTTTTGTACTTGACTCTCTGGTTCACTTAAGAACACACTATTTTCATTACCGTCCTTTGAAGATCACATCCTCCTATAACTAACTAGTGAGAGTCAGAACACTGAGTCTCCATGTCTCTTGCTATATGGCTTTCCTATCCAATGAAATTCCATTAGTCAGACTTTGTAACATGGAACCCAAGGGTTCCAACAGACTGAAGACACAGGCTAAGGTTTTCTTTCAGAGTTTATAGGGAAAGTGACTGAGACAATCATCCATCTTAGTTCTCAAACTGTCCCCGAAGCATCCGATTCTCAGGCTGTCTAATGACTTAACATGGCTGCTGGGGGTAAAGGTCACCAATTCAAAGCAATATTTACTGCTTTCTGCAGGAAATTAACACCTTTATTTATGAATTCTTAATGTGTATTTTAACCAATCTGTACCCCCCAGGTAATGATATTCTGTGTGATATCTTTAAAATAACCATTTCTAAATATTCTGATCCAATTAAGCAAGACCACACAGAATGCAGGACAGAAAATGATGTGTTGATAACTTCCAAAAGACAAAAACAGAAAACCTAGTATTGCTCTGCAGTTGTTTCGTTTAAGGGCCCATTAGCTTCCCCAACACCACAGCCTCACAATAGTTTTTATTGTTTTACCCACCATGCAGAAGCAGCCCAAGGTCATGAAATGAGATGTATTTCTGGTGTCAGACAGACCAGGGTACTGCACCTCTCCAGCCATGTTTACCTCAGGTAAGTCTGTTTAACCATCTCTTAGTATCACTTTTCATATAGTAAACAACTATTCAAACTTGGCAACATTTTCTACCCAGTGTTAGTTTTTATTTTCCCCAGTTACTTTTTTTTTCATTTATTATTATATATAAGAACACTGTAGGTATTTTCAGACGCACCAGAAGAGGGTGTCAGATCTTATTACAGATAGTCGTGAGCCACCATGTGGTTGCTGGGATTCGAACTCAGGACCTTCGGAAGAGCGGTCAGTACTCTTAACCACTGAGCCATCTCTCTGGCTCCATTCCCCAGTTACTTTTAACTGGAAAACCATAATGTGACATTTTAGTATATTTATACATACCGAAGTAGCTATTAAATCAAGAAAAATAATATGTTCATCATTTACTCAGTTAATGTGGTTTAGATCTTAAATATTCCCTCAAATGATCAATTGGCAAGAGCTTTGTTTCTAATGTAATCCAGCTTAAAGGCAGGAACTTTGTGTTTGGGCCTCTGACATCATCAATGGATTAATCCATTTATGGATGCATGGTTTAATGTGTTTGAGGAGAAAAGCTTTGTTATAAGGTGAATAATCTCTATTCCCTGGGCAATGTGACATAAACACATCAATGTGTATTTTTAATCTATCCTGTTCTTGTTACTGCATATTCAGTCACCTCACCATAGGCCCAAAGTGACAGGACAAACTGCCATGGACCAAAACCTATTAAATGGTAAGCCAAAATAGATCTTTCCTTCTTTTGTCTCAGCTATTTGACACAGCAACAAAAAGTTCACACACACACACACACACACACACACACACACACACACACACACACATCCATGGGCATGTGTCTCTACCTGTCCATGTAGTTCAGAAGCGTTTGGAACTGGTAACAAACTTGCAAAGTTTGGAGCTTAGCAGGTAAAAGGGGGCTTAACTTAGGTTGTTGTAAACAGAGATCACTGAGCACTTCCACTGGGAGCTCACAAGACCACACTGCTTAAACAAGTGCTGCCAGCAGTGTACTGCTGTGTGGTGACAGAAAGGGTGGTTTCCATGATGGAAATGATGGCTGGCAATTGGGAGTAGAGGCCACTGCGTGACATTCTGTCAAATAGCCTGTTTACACTTTGTCCACACGCTATGAACTTGTAGGGCTGTGAGTTTAAAGGTGACAGGCAAAGCAGGCAGCGCAGCACACTGGTCATTACTGGAAGCTCTTGGTCAGAGTTTCAGTGATAATTATGGATAAAAAAAAAAAAAAACAAGATTTGGAAAACCTATTGCTTGACATTTAAAGAGCACATGTAAAGTTGTGTCCAAAGAGGGCGTGGTTTGCTGAGGAAACCAGTATCAGGAAAAAGAAGGCAACTATTTTATACTGGGCTAGCAAGAAGGGTGGTTTTACAAAATCTTAAGATTGGCAGGACCCTCCCCATCACCTGTCCAAAGGGTGTAAAAGTATAAACTTAGTCAAAAAATTTTGTTTGAAGGGGAGAGGCCTAGGGCTGTTCACACAGGACATCTTAGGGAACTTTTGGCCCAGATTGATGTTCTTAGCTCTTCTGCTGGTGGCAGACCACGGCATTGTACATGGTACAGTTTTAGAAGCATACAGGTACAAGAGTCATGAAATCATGAAGACTTCCACCAAGATCTCAAAGAAGAGTCAGGGGAGCTGGCAAGGTGCTGGGGCAGGCCATGCATGGCAAGGCCTGCCCCTGAAAGGGTAATACAGTAAGTAAGAGATGCCAGAGAGCTGGGATACCTGCCAAGGGAGGCTGTAGGAAATAAACAGAGGCAGACTACAAGAGAGACTGTGTATGTGGGTTCTGATACACTTCCATTGTTACAAAACTGTGACTTTGGTTCATTCTTCTGGCAGTTTGTAGAACACACATCCTGTAGGAATCATTTATGGGGAGAGAAAATGCTAAGTACTTGCCTTTGGAAAGTATCACAGGACTAAGAAGATGATGGCCAATTCTAAACCTATCTGATGGAGAAGCATTAGGGGAGGTTTTTACCAAATACTCGAGGTCCGAGGCCTGTCTCATAGTGCACCTCTATTGAAGCCTTTTTAATATTTTGATGTAGCACAGAAATGACAGGGGAAACTTGCTGTTTTTTTCCTGGAAACATACAACCTTCAAAATAAGAGCATGGTGAGCCAACTGACCAAGTAATTCCCTTTCTCCTTTGGCATTTCTCCTAATTGGACTGCTATGTCTTTATCCCTGGAGGTGCAAACAAGTGTTTAACTTAGAGGAGAAAATGATCAGAAAGCAAACTCCCTTTATCCCCCTCTCAAAACATATTCAAGAGGAACTTCCTGTGAGATGGTTTGAAGTCCTCTAAGACATTCAATAGTCACTGCCAAACAGTCTAATCTTTCACAAATGAGAGATCTAGCAATCTTTCTCCAGCAAACCTGTCACCAGCACTGCAGCTGCGACTGAATGCACTGTCCTCAGAACTCTCTGGCTTCATTCTACCACAGTGCTTGCACCTAAATTCTTCTAGAATGAGAGAAAGCTAGCCAAAGAGCTGATTCTTTTCTTAAATCATTTGACCTTGGACAGGTGGGTCTTCTAAGAGGCAGAGAAGGAGCACAACTCTAGACTCCTGTGATGTCCTAGAAATTTAAAAGTTTGTAAAAATTGGAAAAGGTGAAGTTATTAGTATAATCACACAATCAAATGAGAGATCAGACAGAGGTTTTCTAGTCAAATACATTATAAGCTTGTATAAACCCAAACTAAAGGAAGCACTCTTTGAAGGATCCTAATGGGTAAATTCAACGAGCATTTCTTGAGTGCCTGCTTTTTACTTTGGCTTCAGGGAATATGGAGAGGTAAACTAAACAAGGTTCATCTCCTCATGACATTTTGAGACTTTGTGAAAAACAAATGTGTCAATAAATAGTGATAGTGACAGAAAATACATTGAACAGCAAAATAGAGAATTAGGGGGAAATGCTCTGAGAAAGTTTCAAGTTCATCCATCCCTACTACCTGCCCCACTCAAAAATAAAAATTAAAACATAAAAAGCCTCACAAATATAAATAGGTCATTTCAACAAGAGCCAGCCAGGGTGATGTCCCCAGTGGGTAAAGCAGCAGTTCGCATTTGTGAAGCCTAAGAGAGCCCACACAAGAAGACCAGGAGCAAGAGGGAACAGCAAGAACCCAGAAGGCTGGCTCCTCAGGCTGGCGGGAGGCATTCTCTAGCACCTGTGATCTGACAAGCTCAACTCTTAAAGCTTTGGGAGCCACCCATGAATGCAGAGTGTGCCTTTCATCGCTTCAGAAATAGATCCATCTGTCCATACTGAGTCTGCCTGTTCTGGGACCTTCAGGAAATAAGGGGTCTGTTCTGCCACTGACTTAATCTGGAAGAGTTGTCAGAAAAGAGACCAGAAGGGAGGAATATGATGTATCCTCAAACTGAAGATATTCGCTTCCAAGCTAATCATCTGCATACTTCAGGTGATGTTTATGTTCGCATATTATTTATCTACCTGTTCTTCAGGGCAATGTGAATTCAAAGAAATCCACCAAGGTAACACTTGTCTCAGTGTGTTTGAGCAATGGGGCAAGAGATCTGTCCTGGTCCCTGGCCCCTCAGATATACCATCACAGAACCTAAAGGCAGAGGAGTCAGTGAGTACCTCTAAGACTGGAAGAATGGACCAGAGAAATAGAGCATACTCTTGTTGGCAGTTTGTTATCTGCATGCATGCAGAGAAACCCAGAGTGATGTCAAGTTCCCAGGAATGGTCCCTCTCATCCTGAAAGGCTATTAACTAAGAAATTGGGGCATAGGGGGGAGGGAGACTTGAAAAGAGAGAGGAATCCAAGTGTTCTGCCTGCAGAGAGGGTTTCCAGAAAGAGACTTGTACATAGAAGTGCAGAATCCCAACTGAGAGTGCCAATGCCTCCACATCCACTGATTTTTACATTGATAAGAGTTTGAGATCAATTTCTCTCCCCCTAATCCCAAAGGCTTTTTCAGCTCCTTTGGATTTCTCTAATACCACTTAGGGAAATGTTTCTGTGCTTCCCACAATAATTCCTATCACTGTTCAGAAAAAAAGGAGGCCCCAAAGGTCCACTCCTACTTGACAATGCTTCTTGCACAGAGCTATCCCAATCTGACCTACCACACGGTAGCTCTTACTAGACTTAAACATCCTTGTGTCTATGATGAAACCTGTGTTGGCCAGGACTTTCATTGAATTGACCTCAAGTCTGCTATCTCCAAAGAAAGTAGACCCTCCTTATGGAAATAATATGCTCGAAAGTAAGATTAAAGATTAAACTTGGCAAGACATTAGGATCAATTATCTCCCAGTAGTTTGCTAGAAACAGGTTCACTCGGACCCTGTGGCTCTGGGTATCTATATTTCATGGGGCAATACATATGTGTAAGGATTTAGTTGACGGTATCACTGGGAACAAAAAAGACATGGTCTTGTCATTAGACATCTTATCTATAAATGTTCTTTGCATTATGAACTGCACAAAAGGAAGTTTCACAAACTGTTCTCAAGAGCATTGAGTATAATTTAAAAGTTGTGTGAATTTATGGATTAGTTAAGCAGGTATAAAGCAGATTTAAGCAGATGAAGCCTAAGTGGAGAGAAAGAGGATGGGAGAAGGGAATAAAGAAAAAGACTCCTGATTCCCCATGTTTCTTCATCTTCCAGATTCTTCATCACCTCCCATTATTTCTGTGTTTAATGTGTTTCTCCCTCTATCCATAAAAGTCCAAGAACTACTATATTTGATCTTTTTTGGATCTCTCAGTTAAAGCAGAAAATAAACCTCTTTGAGGACATAATACAGGCTTTCTAATGCATTCTGGTATTAGCCATAGTTTATAGAAGAAATTTAAAGTCCATGTCAAAGCCAAATTATAAGGCTCCTGATCTGCTTTCAAAAAAAAGAAAAAAGAAATAGAAACTATTTTCTATAGCTTTTTCATCTGGCCTGTATATGAAAAGACTTGCTACTTTAAGTGGGGATGCGTTTATATACACAGGCATATAGTCAAGTCTGTGCACATAAGGACATAATCTAGCAACTAAAACCTAAATGAGGAACATTGACTGGGAAATGTCCACTTGTGTCAAGTGAGCATCTTGAGCTAGGAATTCGGAAGCCTGCTCTTCTGCATGGAGAAGCTGAGTCTTAAGGATGGATGGGATTTACAACAGGTATTCACAACTGGAAGACAGAAGAAAGTTACCCCTGCTGGAAGAGAAGTTCTGCAAAGAATTTCTGTAAAGTTAAAGGAATATCCTCAGAGATATGAATGGATGCATTTGGATGCAAGATTAATGTGGGCTTGTATCATGAGGTAAATGTGGACTGGGATGATGGGAGCCATGGTATATAGAGCCAAATCTCAAATTTCTCCTGTGGGAAGCTCAGAAGCTCACAAGGTGAAACTCTCTGAAGGCCACCCAACTGCAGCCACGCTTCTGAAAGGTATCTAGCATACCTGACAGTCTCTCAGTCCCAAACTTCAGAATCACTTAGACTTGTGTCCAGTAAAGAGGTCAGTTAAGTTTAACAAACCAAGATCAGAAAGAAAGCAAAGTACTTGTCTTCAGCAAATTGTCTCACCCCTCCTCTGCATAGACGTGCATCATGCAGACTTTGTGTTGGCCTTTTGCACCAGGTACTTCTAGAGACAGATGGAGAACAGGAGGTTGAGAAATCTGAGAGTCTTGGAACAATACAATTACCAGAACCCTAAATCCTTTTGAAAACTGGTGAGTGGAGTCTCTTAAGAGGCGATCATTAATGATTCCACAAGGACTGTTAAGAGGAGAGTCAGGGGATTTCACATGCAAGACAGGAAGACAAGAAACCAGTCCGATGACTCCCCATGTAGACAAAATGAGTCTAGTGAATTTGATTGTTTCTGGTTCATATTTCCCATCTTGAGTTGAGCCATGTCTGGTCATCTACCTTTCTCAGAGGATCTGAAATGCATAGGCTGTGGGCCATTGAAACCGTGTTGCAAATGGCACTATCAGTATGAGAAAATGTACACAGTGCAATGCTAATGTAGGAAAGCCTTTTGTGGAAATAGCTATGTTCCCATCTTCTTCATTTGGAGGAAGAAGCTCAATGTGAGTATTTTGGGAAAACATGACTACAGGTGATTTTTCATTACTCTTTTATCCTTTGATGCTCATGTTTAATATTAAGCAGGCAATATTGAATTTTTTTAAATGGTACATTTGTTTGTTTTATCTGCATAAGAATTGAGGATGAGACAAGATCCAGGGATTATACCTCTCCATCACCAGAAATTTCCAAGCCCTTTGCCCTAGTTCTAAACAATGTATCAACAGAAAGTCAAAGGGTAAGGCCTGAAAAGCTGACACTGGTTGTCAGCCCTCCAGTTACTGCCAACACAGGCATCTTGTCGGGAATCTCCTAGAGTATAATGAATACAAATATCTCTCCCACATGATTAAATTCATTTACCTAGAGCCAGGGGGAGAGAATGGTGGGTACCCATGAATGAGAAGACAACACTCTAAACAGACCAACGTTAATTTCAAATATTTAATAGTGTCTTTCCATGCTCATACATGGTCGCTTGTAAGCACCGTCTTCATGGATGCTGGAGTGATGTGGATTTCATGTGAAAACTAGATCCCATTTTCTCATCACCCAAGTCACCGGCAACAGCAAACTCTGCTCTGCTTCAGAGAAACACAAAGGCAAAGGCACCCTGGGGAGGTGGGGGACCAGCACTTGTCCTATTTCCAAACAGAGTCATCAATCCTAATCCTTGGCAGAAACCACAGGGAAGGTCCTGCTTGCCGGCAGAATGCCACAGAAACACACACTGCTATTTGTGTTTTGACGGCTATTAATGTTCCACAGTCACAAATGCTCCTAGGAAAGCACCCCACTTCTCCCTGGAATTACCATCTCCGGGACTACATTGCTACTCTTCATTTGTATACAATCACATCATTCCCATACATACAACCTATTGAGTTCCTTTTAGTGTTGCTTGTATGTATATGATTTCAGGACTGACCATTTAGACAACAAATTAGGGGAACCATCCCTGAGGGAGATGGATTCTCTCTTCTCTGAGCACTGACTGATTGCATTGCGCTACACTTTGCAGATTCAGCCTTAGTTTCGATGGAAGCTAGAGCTGTCAGTCATGTTTGCCTACTCATCTACATGCTTCTCTTTCCTGGATGCGCCAACCAAATCTATAGGCAACTGGAAACAGGCCGATGACCATGCAGCATGCTAAGACTGTGGGGACAAAGCCTCATGGTGTCACTACCTCCAGGCCTCTTTGCTCCTCAAATAACTGAATGGAATCCACTGCCTTCCCCCTTCTTGAATTATTTTCTTAAAGAACACAAAAGTCTTTGAGACAATTCGCTCCCCCTCCTGTGTACACTCTTAACTCTTAACATTGTGTCTGACGTGTTTCTTAAACTTTTAATGTACATGAGATGCACCTGGGGAGCCAGTGAAGGGGGAACCCTCCGGTCCTGAGTTGGCCCCTAGGATGTAGGGTTTCTAATGCACACCCTCAGCATACTGCAATGATACTTTTCCCACAATCCAACTTTAGGGACCAAGAACCTTGTCCTTTCCAGCCTTGGGACCCCATCACTGGAGGTACTTCAAACCACTTGTGCCTGACCTCATCAATCCAAGGTTAAGAAAATATAAGCCACTGGCAAAGAGCTTACCCCAAACCAGTAACACCAGAAAAGCAAACCAAAGCCCTCTGTATCCTGAGCATTTGACAAAAAAAAGGGGGGGTGGGGAGAGAGAACCTGAGTGTCAGGGAAGGAAAAGCATATCCAAACTCACTCTAAAAATAAATAGGGGGCGAGGCATGCTCTTCATTGAAGCCTGAAGAAAAGCATCCCCAACACCCCCCACAAAATAAACATCGAAAGCAAATAAAACTAAAACAGAGCTGTTTGTTTCCTTAACTACATTCTCCTGAAGTCCAAAACACTGAGGGGAAACAGAAGAATTTTTCCGGAAAGTGGGATCCTGTCGCCCCTGTCGCTATTGAAGGCATTGAGCAACTAAGGACAAATGAGGCTGATTCTGCATTCCATGACACTGAAAAATGTCTGTACAAATGGGAGAGCTAAATAAATCATTGTCCTTTCCAATCTCTAAGGCTGTGTGAGCACAGAAATTAAATGTCTGGTGAGATCAGTTTACTTCCTTCCTAAATGAAGCACTTGCACCTAGCTTTTCCTGACTTTGTGGTCAAAGATGCACATACCTCTCCAGTTCCCGTTTACATGAACTGGATAAGCATGTGTAGGTATGCACGTCCCATTGGGAGACCCTCAGATCCATAGAGTGAAGCTCAGAGAGACTTATCTAAATCCAGTTCCCTATGAGAAGGCCAACTCCTCCAGGACAGACATGAAGAGTCCTTTCTGGAAGGATTTCAGAGGTCCCATACAGTCTGAACATGTGAGTTCAGCTTGGCCCAGTCACAGTGGGTTTTAAGCCCTTTTCCTTCCTCACTGCAGGGTTCGCAGAAATAGCCAAAGGCCAGAAAAAGAAAATTTACCAAAATATGTGTTCCTCTTTCTTCAATAACTGCTTATAGAAAAGACCACTTCACTGAAGGAACCTGACAATTCAGGTCCGTATTTCAATTCCAAGGGCAGAACGAGGAGCTCAACCAAAGACCAAGCGCACCTCTATGCCAGCCCCTCTTCTGGCACCTGTGTGGAAGATTGTCCTTTTGCTTTAAGGATAATCTTTCTTGTTCCAAATCACTGAAGTTCCAAACCAAAAGGAGACTGAGCTGCCCAGCTAGGCAGCCATCTACAAAATCAGAGGGAAATGTTACCTTATCGGTTAAGGTCAGTAACTCCCTCGAATAGTATGGATGACCTCTTTGAAAAACTTGAAAATGAAGAGGGGACCAAAGGGATGGGGAGCTAGGATCCTTAAATATGAGGGAAAAGTACTTCAGAAAACTTCATCTGTCCTATCGATAACACCTTGAGAATATGGGTTTCTTACAGTGGCAAGATGGAAGGACGTGCAGTTCTAGTTCCTTGAACATTAAAAACCTGCTGGAGAAGTCTACGCTCCAACACCCAGACCCCTCCCTCAAACAGTACCATCTTTGAAATGTTAGAATCCCAAGACCTCATGTGGTCACAATCTGATCTCTCCTTATTTTTGCCTTACATCATATCTCCCACTTCACTGATTCTGAACTCCCCAGCCCTCGCTCCCTACCAGTCTCCTGTTTTGGCTTCCCTTCCCATTGTAGAAGGATTCGTGGTGAGTGAATCCCTTTTATATTCCTCCTGATATGAACCGGGCCACAAGTTTCTCCCTTCTGGCTCTAACTGGCCTATTACCAACCTTGGATCAGTCCAAACATTCTCCCTCTCCTATGCATCTGCCCCTGTGCTGTTAAGCACTGCTTGAGAAAGCCACTAGACCAGGGGTCTCCATCCCTCTAGGGTCATAGTATTCCATAACAACCTTCTCCCCAACCCTAAGCCACAGCTGTCTTAAACTCACACCAGCTCTACCAAATTGTCATCTAATCCCTGATTCTTGCCCTTGGGAAGTTGACCTCACTTTTTGAAAGAAATGAAGCCCTCAAAAGGATCAGACAGGATCCTCTATGCCTATGAATTAATCTAAATTTTTGTCCATCCTTAGCTTATCCTGTCTCTTTTCAAGTACGCTGCCTCTTTTTGTGTTGAAAGCAACTGGCCAGCAAAACTTTCCTCCACTGTCCTCCTCAGCTCCATCAAAGACCCTGAAGGGTGTCCTAGTGCTTTGTCTCTGTCCCTGCATTCTCAACCCCCCTCCTATCAAGCTATCTCTGTGTGGCTTAGAAATGTGCCCTAGTGCCTGATGCACTTATGGAAAAACAAACAAAGGGTCCCCCCTTGATCTTTTGTCTTCTCTAGCAACTAACAATTCTTGCTAACCAAGCTTGCCAGAGAGATCAATTCTACTCTTCTCTGCAATGCCTTCTCCAACTCATCCCAACCAAAGTTCTCATTTCTTTGCTAATAATATTCTGAGAGTGAGCACAGGCTGTTTCTCAGGTTAAAGGCAGGCTCAGCAGATACCTTTGAGCGCATTTGATTTTTGGTGATACACTCCGCCATTCTTTCTTAAATTCCACCTCTTTTCTGCCCAGGCTTCCAGCTGCTGACACTGTTCTCCTGGGTCTCTTTTTTCTCCCATCTGTTTCATTAGCTTCCCTGTGGTCCCCCCCCCCCCTTCAGTATACCCAGGGTTCTAATCTTTTAGGTCTACATGCCCACATAGAAAGACTCTTGCTCATTTTCATGATTCACAGATAAAATTGTGATCCCGGAGTAGTCGAGGCTATTTCCAGCATCCTCATGAAGAACTACTACCTCATTCTGGGACCAATTCTTCCTTTGGCACAACTCCAAGTCACAAGGAGGAACCCACTGAGTTTGAGTGCTTTCTTATAGGAAAGACTTCAAGATTAGAAAGGCTAAAAAGGAGAGAGGAAGTTTGTGGAAAAATCAGGAATAAGCAGCATTGCAGGTTGTCTTTAAGAGTATAGCTTGGAACGTTTAAAAAAAAAAAATACAACAGTTTTCAGCTCCTCTGAGGCAGCAAAGGTGGTTTGTAAGGAGTTGCTGGCACTTAGTGTTTTTAGGAGCCAGGTAACACTTAAAATCTCCTTTAGTGGTAGGGATGATTGTCATTTTACAGAAGAGGGAATGCATGCCAATCAACGATGAAGGCTAATCTGCTCCAAGGTCACAAAGCTAGTAAGTCCCCAAAGTGAAAAGCAAGAAGATTCAAAAACCAAACCAGCTCTCCTCAAACACAGCAGCCCTGAGCCATCAAACAAACAAAATCAGGGTCCTGAGGAGGAGGAGGAGATAGGAGATTACAAAGTTTGACAATCTTATGAAGACAAAGAGGACAATGCCACAAGACATAACAGACAAAAACAACAACACCACCAACAACAAAAAGCCTGGGCAATACTCTCCTATATCCAGTTTCCTTCTTTAGTAGGCACCACAAAGCCCAGTTAGTCACCTGCCTTAATATTTTCCTTTCAAATAGTTATTTTAAAAAGATATTTTTACGCTCATTTCTAACTTTTCCTTATCTTATTGAGCTTTAAAAAGGAGAGAAATAGAAAACCTTTTGGTGACATTTGACTGATTGTGTTCATCTGCCTCCATCCTCCCTCTGCCATGCCCTCTGCTGAGGATTTTGTGTGTTGAAATCCTGTTGCCATAAGCATGTAACACTCAGGACAGCTCATTTCTGGGGCTTTGGATACATTCACCTGAGGATTCCAGTGGCTTCTCATGAGAGGGAATCAGAAGATGAATAAGACCTCCATAAAATTGTTTCCTTTGCTTTTTCTATAAACCTACTCTGATGTTTCTATCAACCAGAATAATAATCTATTCTTCTACTTAGCTTTTTAAAGTAGACTATAAAGACTAGCAAGAAACACTGGCTGGTTCTGAGGTGGCTTATGGGTGTGTGTGTGTGTGTGTGTGTGTGTGTGTGTGTGTGTGCACATCTCCAGAAAAGTTACCTTTAGGACAATCAAAAACTAAGGAGACAGGTATTTTCTTTGTTACAGTAAGGAAAACAAGGCAATTCTGGCCGATAAATAAAAAAATCACGAATGTCAGTTCAATTGCTGAAAATGCATTGATAAATTTATCTCCTGTTATTTATTCAATGAAGGACTCTGTGGTATAAGAATGGATCAAAAATATTTTAAACCATGTCCTAGTAACATTTTACTGCATAACTTTTTTTTCCAAATTCCTGCCTCTCCAGACTCTTGATTCACTGGGTGACCACTCTGATCCTGGATCCCTCCAGGCCTTGCTAACCACCAATGTGATTCCTAGAAAGCCTAGTCTTAAACCAACTTTCTACTTATTTTGTTAGAAAACGAGCTACCTGTCTCCCTGGAATACCTTTGGCACTAAGCTCTTAGGAGATTCTCAAAGAACAACAGAGAAAACCCCATAAAAACCACATGCAGAGAAAGAAAATGACAGAGATTTGAAGAAAGTCAGTGTTGACTTTGAGATCTGAGTTGTCACATGCAGACACATGCAAAGGAGCTGACGCTTTGCCTCTGAGGGGACGTGACCTCAAGGAACAGCTCAAGTGGCAGTTTAACAGAATAGAACTCTGGCAGAGGTGAGTTGCCATAGCGACCCCACCCCTACCCACACTTGGAAAGGGCTTTGGGGCTACTGAACTCAAAACTGTCATTGCTCTCATATCCCAAGTGAGCACTGACTCTCATAGTCATGACTCATTCCACAACTTGATTCCAGACACCTTATTCATTAGTGCAGCCCCTCCGTCTAGCACACAGGAGACCACTACCACCACCACCACCACCCCAGTGAATATAGAAGCAAAGAAATAAAATGGAAAGGGTGGGGGGAGGGGAAAAAAAAAAAAGCAGAGAGGAAGGACAGGGACAGAGTAAGCTAAAATGGACAGCAGACCCTGTCTTGGGCAGACAACTAAAAGGCATATCCCCCTGAAAGATGGAGAATTCTTGGAAAATTCAGTGAGCACAGCATTCACGTAGAACCAGTGCATCCGTATGTTCAAGGCACACAGGATACGCTGAGGATACACAAACAGGACACTTGAAATGTGTGTCTGATGGGTGTGAAGGTTTATCTTTAAGGCTCTTTCCAGCATGATGTGACTGCCTTTTGGTACCTACTATGGCAGGGAAATTTTCTCACTCCCCTGCATGGCCCTGATGAAATGAAGTATAAACCTCTGGTTTACAGGCCAGAGAGAGGTAGAAATGAGGAGTTGACTCTGAGAAGTTTATTGTTCCAGTTGAGGATGTTTACAGATAACTTCTGACCAAACTAATGTTTTCTCTGTAATGGGCCATTCTGCTAATGAATGGTAGTGAATGTTGTATAGAGAGAAGACTTGAGATTCAGCATCTAGTTCCCAGATAATCTGCCCTTCTCTGTTTGCTCTATTTCTCTGCTCTGGGGTGCTCTGGAGTTCTCCCTAACCAAAGACAAAGAGCACACCTAGCTCCCATTCTCAGGCATATTTGAATTTTTTCTTCCTTTCTCTTCTGCTCTCATTGATCTGACAAAGATCTGCTTGGATGGCCTCATTCAAAAGGATGAAGGATGCAGGAAAACTTTCCTATGTCTGAATGAAAAGACACATAGGTCAGGGGTCCACACGATGAGAAAGATAAGATGGGCTTGTGTTTTTTCTGCTATTAGGAATGAGTGTTCAATTTATATGGGAGAGAGGGAGAGGGGACATGAAGTGGGGGGAGACAAGGCTGAAGGCAGAGAAGGACAGAAGGAAAACAAATGAGAAAGTGAGAGAAGTGGGAGGAAAGTAAGGAGAGCAGAAGGAAGGAGAGATAAAGGGGAAAGGAAGAAGGGAGATGACTAGTTGGGGCATAACTAATTATCACATATACAGCTAGAGATGAAATGAAAACTGAAACTGCTTTCTCTCAAATCCACCACACAACATGTCAGAAGTTCTTGTGGAATCAGCTTCTAAAAACAGGCACTGAGACAAAGTTTTAAATAACCAAGTGTAGGTCTCGGGTGAATAAGGTCCCTTTCACCAGGTTGTCACATGTTCTTCCTCCCAACAGGACCGGAAGTACACACCTCCTTTGTGCTGTCCCCATAAGGTGGTTCTGGGTTTGGGCTCCTAGGGAAAAGTCTTGGGTGGACTCCCCTCTGTGTCCCAGCCTTACTCATAATTCTTGGGTGCTTCCCCAGGATCTAGAGGAGTCCTTTCAACGGTGTATGGAAGGAGGCCAGAGGACCTGACATCTCCCATAGGCCGTCCTCTTGGTTTTCCTTTCTAAGAACCATGGGGATGGTTGAGAACCAGGAATTCTCAACCGTCCCCAGCCCCTACACAAATGCATCCATGGCTCCTTACTTCTTCAAACCTCTTCATGTGGCACCCTCACCCACACACCTAGACATTCCTCTGTCATCCCAACAGCCACAGTCGATGACATTTCTCAATAGACTTTCACCCTCTATAGACCATGGTTCCTTTAGGTAGACAAAAGACAAGAGCATCTTTCCTCCACTTCACAACACCATGCTTGACACACAGTAGGCACTCAATAAATGTTTGTTGGGTAAAGGAGTTAGTGAACAGCCAGTCACCTTCTCCCTCACTGCGCTTGAAACCCAGCTGTCCTTTACAAGGCTGCTCACTAAGTTTGAAACCACTTTGTGTGTCACTGCCCCCCCCCCAACCTCTTGACAGATGCATATTCTGTGCCCTTTTCTCCTCCTACCCTCTCTCCTTTCTCTCTTATTCCCCTTTGTCACTTTAAGGGTGCACTAATCCCTGAGCATTTGACACTGGTGGAAATCTAGCTACACCAATGCCACAAAAATAATGACTACCCCCACCCACCCCAAGCTGGCCTTGGGTTAGCTGGGAGGTATGAGAGGTGCAGATCTCTAGGAAAGTGTTTTCCTGAAAAGAGGGTGTGGGTTGGAGCAGCCCAGCTCCTGGAGAAGTATACAAATAATTGCTGACCTACTACACACTATGGCGATGACAGAGGCAGTTTGGAATCCTTGGAGGTTTGAAAAGGTAACCCCAGTGTCCTCTGCCTCCTTAATGGCAGGTGTCAGTCTCTGAGGTTAAAACTTGGAGAACCTGCAGTGAGTCTCTAAGTGTCACCTGTTCAGTCAGATGATATCACACACACACACACACACACACACACACACACACACACACACACGCACCCTTCCATCCCTTCTCAGCCGAAACTGAAAAGGATCAAAACTTCTATATACCGTCCTCCAGACTTGCCTTGGAAAGAATTGAGGTTTCTCTCTTGGCTTCTTCTGAGGTCCAGCCTGTGGACACAAAAGAAAACATGCGTTATAGTTATAAAGACCAAAGCTTAAATGATGAGGGGGGGCTTCCAGATCTGTGTGTACTTGGGCATGTAGCACCTGGCGTGTTGCCCAAGAAGGTGTGCAAGACGGAAGCAGGCTTTGTGGCAGTGCTTTGGACACCTGGCTTAAGCACCTCCCTAGACTCTGGCTCAGACGTCCACCCTCGACCATCCACACCGCAGGGCTGACGGGTGGACACCCAGAAAGCCGCCCAGAACCATCATCCCGAAGAGTGAAGGAAGGAAACAATGTTGAGTACTGCATGAGTCATTCTGAGGGGACTCTCTGGACTGTGCCCACAGAGCATCAGGGGACCAGGTCCAGAGGAGCATGTTGTTTTCTCCATATAGTTTTGCCACAGTCAGCATGGCCTGGTTACAATGGCTAACTCTTGAGAGTTATAAAAAAAAAAAAAAAAAAAAAAACGATGAAGAGATCATGAAAGACAGGCCAGAAAGAAGCAGGTGGTAGCAAGAGCAGACGCCACAACTGATGCAGGGCCTCTCAAAGAGGTGCCCTAACAGATACTGAGAGGGAAGGGACCTGGCACTTGGCAGTGGTGAAGGGGGACATGGCTCTGCTGATGAGGCAGGGCCACTAAACATCAACTAGGTTGTTTTTGATAATTATCCAATAGATGACAAGGACAGGTTTTCTTTGCCCATGGAGGATCCTATGAAATAGACCCTACTGGTACTGTACCTGGCCTGGGGGTGGAAAGGCAGCAGTGTCCTTTCTATATAAGAAGGGGACATAGGATGGAAGGGCACACAGTGTGGGGTCCCTAGCCCCATCCATCACATGTGTGCCTCACCACTACTACCTACCCGTATTCCTCAAGGCTCCTGAGATGCACCTTTAAAAAAAAAAAAAAAACTGAAAACTTACACACGGAGAGAGTGAAATCTAAAGCACATACAGACCACAACAGTGCAATCTATTAAATATAATATAAATACAATCCCCGTTTTCCAAATCTCATACCAGTCTTACTCTGCTAAGACCAACAGAAGGAGCTCTTCCAGTGAGAACTGATCAGTGAGAACTGGCTATGCGTGTTTTCTAAACAGACCTATACGTGGCTTAGAGGGGTTCTCAGGAAGTACCCAGAGAGGAGAGATACAACACCATCCACAGCCGAGCTCTCCCGAGCTACAAGAGTGGAACCCTGGGATTGAGGCTAGTCCCTTACTATACAGGAAAGTCATGGACACAGAGCTGGAATGTGCAAGAAGAGAGAGCAAGCTGGGGGATGGAAGAAGGAGTCTATCTCTGCCACACTATAGAAAGAACCCATCCCGAGTAAGAAGCTGCTCTGTTTCCTGGGATGTGATTGAACCTTTTTGTAAAGCCCCTGGGGGCAGTCCTTTGCCCTTAAGTGCTTCTGAGAAGACAGAACCTAGGAAAAAAAAGAAAGAGGAAAGTCAAGGCGTCACCTTACCTTTCCCTCAAAGTCCCCTCTGCCTACTTGGGGCTATTCACACACTCACTAACATGTAAGCAACTAGCCAGGTAGGTTCCTGACTCTGTCTCCACTGGGAGGTGATTCTCCTTCAGCACCTGGGGCAGGAAACCCCTGAGGTGGGGCAGGCTTCCAACAGTAGCATGGCACTGTTTGCATAGATAACTCCCCAGTTTAGCCTCACTTCGAATTCAGTGTTGAGCTGAGGCCCAGGGAAGATATAAACTTGGAGTTGCTCACAAGCAGGTGCTCATGTTTTAGGTAAAGGAAAGGGTCTCCAAATGCCAGGGCTTTGCAGCCTGCTCATCCCTAGGAAAATAATTCAAATGACCTGGGGTTGGGGGCAGGGGAGGCAAGGGAAGGCTGGGACCTCCTGCCCTTTGATACCATCCATGACAGAGGGATAGCACCTGCTGAAAGAAGCCTCCATTCCCTCCACTGATGTCTTGGCTTGGTTGTATGGGAGACACATAACAGGAGAGTGACAGTGAGAGACTGTGAGAAATGGAGCTAAGCAGCAAAGGCTGAAGCTTCCCACCCAGATCTGACTTCACTGCTGATAGGTGTGATGTCTGGCAAGTCAGGGTCCCTCAGAAAGCAGTCATTGCGATTTGGTTTGATTCACCAGAGACATGGTCAAGCTTGAACTTCTCAGTTGGCTTGATAAGTTAGCATTTGCTAGAAGACTCTTTGGCTCCTTTATGGGGTTGAGAGTTAAATGGAAAAGGTTTTTTTTTTTTAAAAAAAAAAAAAAAAAAAGTTTTCTCTCTGTTTTCTGTCTCTGTGTCTGGCCTCAAGTCTTCAAAGACTGCCAAGTAGACTCTACACAGGTTTTTGAATGTCTATAATGGTCAAATATTAGTTATATTTTTATATTTTTCCATTGTATCACATATACATGATCACAAAGGATAAAAATAACAAGAATGGAAGGAAATAAATGCCCACCATTAACATTTAATATAGATCACTAACTTTGTACATATATGTAACTACTACATACTCAGAGGCTTCATATACACTGCTTCTTGGAGATTTAGCCCAGGGAATTCTGTCTGAATCTTGTAAAAATTCCCTTTAGGAGGCCACCTACTTTTCTCTAATTGCCTTTATGACATCGGGAGGGGCTCTCCATTGTTAGAAAATGCCCAGGAGTATAGGTTTAAAGATGCAAACACTGGGGAGAAACCTCTCCACCATAAGAATTAAGCCTTTAGTGTACTCTACTGAACCATTTCTCTTCCAGTTCTCTTCAGGGTGTAGTGCATGAAACCACCACCGGGACAGGCACATAGGCAAAGGACCTGCTTTGTAACTTGGACAAAGTCACTAAACATTTCTCTGAAGTTGCTTTCCTATTCAGTAACTGCAAACAGACGTGGTTGCTTTGCTTCTGACAGCTGGAAGCTGTGTGGAAGTCTGGAGTATGACTTACTTCTTAGGTTTAGCATAGAACTTAGTGTTGCTGATGGTGTCCGTCCCTGGGCTGCCTGGGACCAGCTTGTGATGGACAGCTTGAGTTTGAATCAAGTTGAAGATACTTATGGTATCTGACCGCCAACCTTCGAGATGGCTCTAGTAAGAGTCAAGAGGGCTTCCCACTGGCTTCAAATATTGCTGGGTAGGCTGTTTCCTCTCAGACTCCAGGAAGGGCTGATGCTGTTGAAGCCACATCCTTACGGAGCACAGCAGAATGATGGCTGCTGAAAACCCTAGCAGAAGTCAGAGGTCATGGTACCTCTCTGCGCATTTTCTCCTCCTTGAAGGTGCTCCTTAATCTCTTCAACTAAGTTCCCTTTGGGTCCTTTCAATTGGATGTGATTTGACACGGAGGTTGATGATCCTTCTCACTTTAGAACCTCAAGGTGAAGCTTTTGTGGCCGCTATCCTTTGTTTGTGGCACCAGTGTCAAGGCTGGCGTTCTTGGGTCTGTCAGCTCTGCTTTTGAAATAGTTGGGATCCTTGTCAGCCAAGCTCCAGCAAATGCTTGCTGGCATTCTTAGGGTTTTTTTTCTGCTTTATAGATTCAGCTGTTAGAATTCACAACAAATAGCACATTGCAGTTCCTCAACTCTTGTTGAGATTATTGAGGTAAAACCATACTGTAAAAAACCTTCGCTGTATTTTCTTAATGTCCTTCTCTACCTGATCCATTGTCATGGGGTGGTTTTTCTAATGAAAATAATACAATAACTTTAATAACACAAAAGTTTCCATATGGCATAATTGGGTCAATGCAGTTCATTAAAGTTTCCTATGATTTACCATTCTCTATTTTTTCACATACCTGTTACTATCACAAGGGGGCAGTATTCACATCAACCACATTCAGCATTCATTTAAGTTTCCACTGTACAGATTTTTTTTTTTTTTTTTTTTTTTTTTTTTTGCAGTAGTTGATTTTTCAGTTCTTGGTTTTACATTTACCCAAGAATTCTGATTTACGAAGTGTTGTTTTACTTCCAGTTCTGATGCTTTCAACCCAGTAATTGCTCTTACGCATGCTTCTGCTCCTCATAAGTATGTCACATATACCTCCTGCCCTTGTTCAAGGTTTATATGATGGGTTTGCTGCAATGACATCAGCACACGTGGTTCTCTTGCGCACGTGGGTGGATCCTCCTGGAGCCAGACTGAGGAGCAGTGTCTCACTTCCTAGGACCATCAGAACTATGTGTTTTCCGGTGGCCTTAGGTCACACACACACACACACACACACACACACACACACACACACACACCATGATCACGCCACTGACCCCACTCCACCATGAGAAGGGGTTGAGAACCACTGCTTTAGATTGTTTCTGAAGTCATCTTTCCCAAACTTCTTAACTGCTCAGAACATGCTACTATTGAGGCCTGGGGAGCGGGGACGCTTTTTGACACATCTTCTTTGTGCCTGGGTCAAGACAATGTAAGCTGTATTCCTATCCCTCTTGTTATCAGAGGTTTCTCCTTTCTACTCTTAGCTCCTGCCCCTACCCAGGTGTCTCTGACCTAATGTCCTCTCTTCTCTGGATCCTACCCTTTTCCTCTTTGCTTCTGTTATTTTTATCTGCCAAGCTAAGGAATTTTTTTTTTTTTTTTTTTGGTTCCCCAGAATGGCTGGATTCCTTTGCCTTCTTGTAGATGTATTTGCCTGTATCTTTCTTTTTTTTTTTTTTTACTTTTATGTTAATAGGATCCCCCACAAGGATGCAAGTGTCTGAGAGAATAAAACGACAGAATTCTGTTAGACTGTTTCTGCTTTCCTCCCATCTGCGTCCACTTCCCTTGCTTGAGTTAGGATCAGCAGGTAGCAAACTGTTGTGGGGGCAGGGGCGGTCCAAGGAGCACAGGGTTTTATGCCTTGCAATATTGCCACGCTCATTCAAACTGTTCAGCCAAAGTATTGTGGCTTCCTTAGAGCTCATTTCTTCCTGGAGTTTCTTGTAGGTCTGGGGAGAGGGGAAGAGGGAGGGAAAGAGGGAACTAGGGTTTCTCTATCCCTTCCCTCAGTGCACATGGGCCTGTTCATGAGGATATGTGCGTCCACATAAAGACAGAGAGCTGGTCCTGCCTGCCTGCTCTGGTTCCTGCAGATGTGAACTAGGGAAGGGAGCTTACACAAGAGTGAAAACAGATATGTAGCTGGCTTCCCAGAGAGTAGCCAGGCCTGCTGGACATGAAGTCAGGGTCTTCAACCTGGTTTGGCTATGCATCTGACTAGATCTCTTTCCCATCAAGGCAATCCCCAAATGCTGGCCCCTTCCCCCAAGCTCTGCTCAGTCTCTGGGAAGTATTCTCATCTGCACCCTTATAACGACCCACCCAGGCAGAAAGGTATAAGACAGTAAGAGTTTATTGTGGGTGTTCTCAATGCCCAGTTATAGTAGACTGCCTTGCCAGGGTCTTTTTTGAAAAGATGTTTAGCTGCTGAAATGGCACACACATTCATAGTGTCCCAGCATGGCAGTCCTCTCTTGTTTCTGCCTCAGAAACACTGTGATACAGATACAAGTCAAGAAGAGCCATTTAGCACAGAAAAGAGAAAGCAAAAAGGGTTGGGTGTCTGTGCAAAAATAGAAAGGCCCTTTCTGTAAATCATCTTAATGCCAGTTTCCAGACTTATTCTTCCTTCAGTGATGGGAGATTATATGTGGGTAGGTAGATGGTTTTGGCTGGGATCCCAGCTGATCACTGGGCACCCTTGTGGCCACCTGCAGAGGCTGACGATGCATTTTCTCACTTCGTGGCACTGCACAAAGTGTAGGGCCAAATTCTTTGTGCCCTGTCCTCCAACCTAGGGAAAAACTTGTTTCTCCCAGCATTGTGTTCCAAGTCTGCTCGCAATCACGGGAAATCCTCTGTGCCTGACATAAAAACAAACAAAGCCAGGAGGACTCCAGCCACCATATTCTGTTCTAGAGTCAGTGAAGACAGAACACGGTATTCTCCTCCTCTGGAGACAGAAGAAGGGCATGGGGGAGGGGCATGCAGAGAGAAGAAGCATGAAAGTTTGTACGTTAGTCAATTGCATGTGCTTTCAGAAGGAGTTGGAGTTCCCGTTGTAACCCAGGGCCAGTGGGGCTGGTCTGTCTTCTTTGTCTTTTCACTTTGGTTTAGCTCCTGTGATGCATTCAGTCATTTTCAAGCCACACCAGCCCCTTTCGCAGAAAACATAACAGCAGAGGACACGTTTGCAGTATTTGTGGTATTCTCAGCCCATTAATTTTAAATTACACAGGATCATATCTGGGAACTATTGGAAGTCTTCCGCTCCCACGCAGGTCCTGCACCTGCCTCAGGAGACTTCCTCTTCCAGAGAGCTTGCATTGTCAGTCTTGAAGGGCACATCAGGTGGCAAAGATGTCCCTGCCCCTCTCTCTAGGCCTCCTATAGAACAGGGCTCCATAAATGTTCAATGAGTGGCTGACTCGTGCAACTTGAACCCAGTTGCCACTGCTGTTAGTTCTCTTCCTCCTGCCCTGGGAAGTGAGTAGAGAAAATGTTTTGGATTTGTATCCACTGGAGGACATAAGAAGATGGCTCATTACTTTCCTTCTTCAGTGGATGCTCAAAAAGCAACATTTAAAGACACAAGAGCAGGATATGCTTGAAGCATACGGGAATGTTCTAGATAAAATACTGAAGTGTAATAACAATTAACGAAAAAGAAGTCATGGGTTTGAAAGAACACAAGGAAAGGTGTATGGGAGGGTTTACAGAGACAGAAGGGAGGAGTGCTGTGATTATAATCTCAAAAACAAAAGTACTACAACTGTAAAGCTGTGAACTAGGCTAGCATTGTGTGCCATCCTGTCTGTCCCTACTCCATTTACAGTTGAGGTTGGATGTTAGTATTCTCCAAAGTTCCCCTCCATAGAGTGAGTCCACTCACTGCAAAGGCACTGTTATTGTTTTCTGCCTAAAACATTTGCAATTAGTTCAAAGATTGCCAGCCAATGTAGGCGACTGGTAAAAATGCAGGTGACTGTACCAGCTAAGATTGAAGTTTTAGCACCTTAAAAGTGAAGGAAAATTCTTACCCAGAATGACCCAAACTCATTTAGTAAGCATGACTGTTCCATTGATTATGTGAGAAAATATGCTTTATAAAAAAGTGTGGGCACTTTTGGTGACTTTCTATACGTCAGAACAAAAATGAGTTGAAATAATAGAAATCTGAAACATTTTGCAGAAAGGCATTCAAAGACTGCTGACATGTCTGCCTTCTCAAATTCAAAAAAATCTGGGGATAAAAGACTGTAATTTTTTTTAATTCACACACTTGAGTATGAGTTAGCATTTTTAAACTACTATTTTTGTTTGTTCCAAGTATATTGAACTATTTTGGTTCCCATGGTTTTTGCAAGTTCATAAATGTAGCCAGGGTAAATGTACACCATAGCAGTCAGTATTCTAACTCGAGAAATTATCCAAAGACGGTCTTCTTTGCCTGGACCACAGCCCTTTGTCCCTGACTCCTCACACATGGCATCCTGCCCTGTGTTTCAGGCAAATCTAAGCTCTCTTCTGCTGGACTCTGCTGATTCCTTTTGCTCAATGCTGTGGTTTACGGCATACGTCTTTTAAACTCTTCTCCTGTGTCCTGGACAAAGCTCTTGAAAACAAGAGAAAGAGAGCTCCTTCTAGGAGTTGACTCTATGTGGGAAACGATGAACGGGGGCTGTTGTAACCAAGCTATGACCAGGAAGGCTGTCTAATCTCTTTTTAGGAGTACCAAAGAAGTGTCTAGAAAGTTTCTTCCAGTAGCTTACGCAGTAGCCAAGAAATAGAGGGCCTTGAATTTCTCCAAGGAGCAGCTGGGGAAGGCCTGAAGAACGAATCTGTAGCCACAGCTGAAATCCATTACTCTGGAGGGCAAGCAGGAAGCCCTTTTTAATGGAATTATTACATCTCACACTTTTTATTCTATCTCTTATTTTGGGAATTATAATATTATAACATTTCTCCCTTTCTTCCCTCCAGACTCTTCCATATAACTACCCACCCCACTGCCCCCCTCACAAAGTTCCTCTCCTTCCCCCCCACACCGCCCCCCATCCTTTTCTCCTCTGAGAGGGTAGAGGCACCTACCTCTGGTTATCCCCGACTCCAGCACATCAAGTCTCTGCAGGGCTCATCCTCTCCCACTGAGGCCAGACAAGGCAGCCCAGTGATGGGAGCATATTCCACAGACAGGCAGCAAGTTTTGACGGGACCCATAAGAAGACTGAGCTGCACATTTGCTGCATAGGTTGGGTGGGGGGCTAGGTCCAGCCCACATAATGCTCTTTGGTTGGCGGTTCAGTCTCTGAGAGGACCCCAGGGACAGAAGCTGCACTGGAAGATCAACAGCCAACACCTGATACTGTTTACACTCTAAGAAATGCAAGCCTGTTTGCTGTCATTTTGGAAAATAATTATGTTCATCAGAAGGTACCAGATTACCTTGCCCATGCGCTAGTCAGTACTGGTGCTAGTCAGTTGTTGTGAGTGTATTCTCATGGGGAAAAACAAGAGTGAACAAGAGGCAAACACTGTCTTTATACTGTGCTGGCAATAGTTCAGACCTCTAGAAACCCCTGAAGGCTTCTCAAAGACATGCAGGGGTTACTACAACATAGTTTGGAGAACCTCTACATGGGACTACAATCTTAAAATGAATTCTAAGAATAAACCCAGATTAACAGGGAAAGAGAATGTGTGGTTGATGAGGACAACCTCCTCAGGCACAGGCATGAGTGTAGCAGTGGATATCCCCAGAAAGCATAATATCTTCTTCCCTGTGTACGTATAAGTTCCAATTCTCTCTGTAGTGATATTGGCTTTTAAATGGGCATTGCCGGTATCCAAAGATCTAGATGAGAGCTGGTCTTCAGGGTAGTCATCTTTCTGGTCTAATTATGTCAGTCACTGCCTGTGATTAAAATTCTGGAATTACATATGCTTTTCATTTTTGTTTCTTCCTTTTAGATTTTTGAGAGACAGGGTTTGTCTTTGTAACTCTGGCTATCCTGGAACTTATTCTGGAGACCAGGCTGGTCTTGAACTCGAGATCTGCCTTCCTTTGCATCCTGAGTGCTGGGATTAAATGTGTTCACCACTGCCTGGCTTTGGAATTACATTTTTTTAAATTAAAGCATACATCTCATTTCTTTATAGATGAACTTGGCTTTCCCAAAATGATATTAAGTAGATGGGGGAGAAATGGCTTGAACTATCAGTCTTGACTCCAGGTGGCCTTCCAATTTGTAAAAACTTAAATCCTCTTTGAAGGATGAAAATACACTCAGCTGAGGACAAGAATGACAGCCAGAGCCGTTAGCCCAAGGGCATATCACGTAATAAAACAGGCAAGGGGATCATCAGTTAAGACCCAGTCTAGCAAGTGTCCACTTGAGGGAAAGTCAAGTTGGGTTGAAGGCTGGTGATTTGCAATAAGGTGTTAGGGAAAGTTAAGAAAAGATTTCTTGGGGATATCTCTTCTACTTCATCCAAGGAACTCAAATTCGCCAGATAGGACTGGAACCCAGGACTTAATTAAGTGTAGATGACTCCTGGAAGGACCCCAGATATAAAAAAGTTGGAAAGAGGAAATGAGAAAAATGGAGCATGCCATTTGAGGAGCTTGAAAGTAATTCAGAATGGAGGTAGAAGAGATTGACTTGTAGTGACATATGACATCGTGCAGGATCTGGTAGATCATACTTTTGGATTTTATCCTAAAAGCCAAGGAGGTCAACTGGCCTATTTGTGCTGCATTTTTTGAAAAAAAAAATCAGAGAGCTCCTAGCATCTATTATGCACTGTGGTGGGCCCAGAAAGACAATGGGAACGTGAACCAGACCTATCCCTGACCTAAACTTGATTTTGACTTCAACTAACATGGAAGCCAGTTAGTTGGTCTTACTCCAGCTAACAGCTTATACCTTTGACATCATAGAATTCCTTCCTCACCAGGAGGAATGAGAGGGAGGACAGGTGGATCTGAAAGAATCATGCCACCTTTACTAAAAAATAAAAGAGCGCACCCCATGCATTATTCAACCTAGAGAAACTCAGGTTGATGGCTGATTGAGTTGGTTGGAGGTTGCTTGTTTCTTATCTCAGAGGCTCAAAGCAGTCACCTATGAAATGTTGATACTTTTTTCCTTTGGAAGGCTAAGTGGGTTGCTTGTCAACTGCTAGTAGACAACCTAGTACATGATAGGTGCCCAAAATTGGTTACCATATATTGCCACCCATCATGGAAGACATATGCAGCAAGAGCATATCAATGTATCTTTCAGTATGTGCAATGGAGAAGTTGTATCTTTCACAATAGCAGACCTACTATGATGTCCAAATGTAGTTTTTCTGCATACAAAATGTGGTTTAACCTGATTCCCAACCCCCAGCAACATGGAACTGAAATAAGATAAAAGGTAGAAAAATGAACATAAGAGCACAATCCAAATGCTGGCTTATTCGATTCCTTTCCTTGAGAGGTTCCAGACTCCCCCTCCAGACAGTAAGTTCCCCTGGCTCTGTGCTCACGAACACAGTGCATGATATGCTGTGAACACAGTGTGACTGAGTGGAAGCCAGGTAAAGAACCTATCCCATGGTCCTGAACAGAGTGTCCAATTCAGCCACTATGAAGCAACCACACATATCCCTTACAAGAAAGGAAAACAGGACAGACATTAGATTGGATCTTCCAGACGGTCTTTGTTGCAATGTTCTCCATCATTGAAAAAAAATTACATCTTCAAATTAGGGCAATAGCAGCACAGCTTATTGAAATGTTACAAGCAAGTCCCCACTTCTCCTTCTAAGAACAATATGAAGTGCCCCCCAACACACTAACTGTAAAATGCCTTTAAAAAAGCACCATGAAACCCCACAAAAAAAAAATAGAACATCTCCACACATGGGTCTATGGTTGGTCATCACGGAGTCCCTTGCCTGCAGCTCTGGAACAGAAAGGAAACAAACGGAGGTTACCATTCAGGATAGTTTGCATAGCCAATTTAGATGTCTTCCTTCCAGCTAGGCCCCACACATGGGACAGACCATGCAGCAGCATCTATGGCACAAATCTACTGAGATGATGGACTGGAAGTTTCTCAGAAGGGTTTCTTTTGTAATGCACAGGGCAGAGAACAAAGAATTTAAGGACAATGAACATAAGGGGTCCCCAATCTCCCATCCCTGTGAAAATAACTAGACTCAGTAAGTCAGAGACACCTCTCTCTTCTCTATACCACTAAGCTGGTGTCATGCGATCTGCCGACATGGAAGGACCAAGAAGCACATGGAGCAGGGAAGGGGGTCACAGTGTGGTGTAACATGGCTACCACACCAGGACAGAGTGCAGGACTTTATCAGAGCCCTGTAGCTGCCACTCTGTATGCAGACTCAACAGCACTCAAAATGCCAAATGAAAGTAGCCTTTGTTGTAGAGCTCAGTTGTGTGTCTTTTTAAGGCCATTATTAGCGTCAGCAGAGATTCCTCATGCCCACCCTCAGCCTCTTGTCTTTGCATACAGCTGTATCCTAACAGTGAGAAAGACCCCCAGACATGAAGCATTGGCAAAATGCAGAACGCCAAAGGGCAGAAGACAGTGGGGCTTGTTTTACTGAGGCTCCTTGAGCTTGTTTGGCTTCTTTTCCTTTCAGTGTCTTTGATGCTGATATCACTCTGAACACTGGATGGCTAACATCATTCCTCAGGCCAGTGAGCCACAAGTGCTTCAACCAGAACCCTGGTCTCAGACCAAGCACAGAAAGAGCAGCTTTGACTCCCCAGGAAACAATGCCTCAGAACTGCAGAAGGGTACTTTGCTAATGCTTAGCACATCTAGAACTTCCCACATGAAGTTGTCCCCATGGAAGCAGAGAAGTCATGTCCTACACTTGGGTGCCTTTGAGTACCAGGAGGAGGGAGGGGGAAAGACATGAATTCCTAATGTGGTCAAGGGAACGTTTAGTACAACTGAGCGCAGATAGCAATGGCTTATAATCTTTGACTAGCCTTAACACCATTGCCCTGATGACCACACCCCCACCCCACCAAACAAAAGAAGCCCCCTGCATCGTGTGCTGTGCAGAGCAACAGCATGCTAAGAGCTAGGACAGTGGTAGATAGACCCTGTATATGGTGTGTTCCTAATTTGGACATCAGTCTCTCAGATACATCTGGTCTCCATCAACCGTGCAGAAAACAAACACTGAGGGTGGGAATGAGGCCATTAATCAATATGCAGAAATCCAACTTAATAATCTTCTGATTAACTCACAGACTAAGGAATGTCTCCTCAAAGAACTGTACAATTGGAAAGGGGTTTTGGTAATAGTCTGTGCTCCATTCCCTTGGTGTGCAGATGAGGTACAGGGAAAACAGTGTGCCTGTGAGCACAGGCTGTGGGGGTGGAAGAGCACAAGCAGTAGTGGCCCCAGATACCTGAATTATAGGCCAGGGACCCCTTTCATACCACACATGCCACACACATACACACTGCACAGCCTTATAGCCAAGCTGAAAACTGCTAGAGTGAATCACTACTGAGTTAGGTCTGGGAATATTTTATATAATATATAAATATATATATATATATATATATACATATACATACACACATACATACACATATATGTATATATGTATGTATACATATATATGTGTGTGTGTATATTATATATAATATAATGTGTAATAGAATTATATATATAATATATATTATATATAATAGCCTCTCCCAACTATCCCTTGGCTCTCACTAGTAAACCTCCAGACGAGAAAACAACTCTGTACTCAGCTGCCAGATGAAGCACAAAACTTCCCACTTAAGATACCAAACATGTGCTCTTTCTATGTCTAACATCTATACATTTATTCTGGGCTAAAGAGAGGCAAGGGTTACTGAGAGGAAAGGGTAGGCTGG
>JADRCD010227758.1:0-11050 GCA_019843815.1 Montemys delectorum
TTTTTTTTTTTAAATTTATTTTATGTATATGAGTACACTGTAGCTGTCTTCAGACACACCCGAAGAGGGCATCAGATCCCATTACAGATGGTTGTGAACCACCATGAGGTTGCTGGGATTTGAACTCGGGATCTCTGGAAGAGCAGTCGGTGCTCTTGACCGCTGAGCCATCTCACCAGCCCCTAGAAATATCTTTAATAAGGAAATGGCTACACTACCATACATTAGGCTGACAAGATGGCTCAGCAGGTAAACATGCTCGCCACACAAGCCTGGAAACCTGAATCCGATCCTTGGAATCTATGTAAGGTAGAAAGGAAGAACCCACTCACAAAGTTGCCCTCTGACCTCTGCATGTACCACGGCAAGTGATCCCCACTCCAACAATAATAACAACAAAGATTTAGAAAATCCACTCTACAGACATTTCTATGTGGTCATTAAAGGGAGAAGTAGACTTTATACAGTGATTGGTTCTTAAGACAATTCACGGGCTGGTGAGTAGGCTCAGGGGTTAAGAGCACTGATTATTCTTCCAAAGATCCTGAGTTCAAATCCCACATGGTGGCTTACAACCATCCTGTAATGAGATCTGAGGCTCTTTTGTGGTGTGTCTAAAGATAGCTACAATGTCCTTACATAAATAAATCTTTGGGCCTGAGCGAGTGGGGACCAGAGCAAGCAGAGGTTGTGAGTTTAATTCCCAGCAACCACATGACGGCTCAAAACCATCTGTACAGCTACAGTGTACTCATAGACATAAAATAAATAAATAAATATTTAAAAAAAAGACAATTCACATTAAATTTTATTGAAGTCCAGCAGGACAACATGTATCTCTTGTTTCACAAGAGCAGAAGAAATACAAAGGCCTGGTGCAGAGCTCCAGTTCCTACTGAGAGATATCCAGGACACTATAACCAACCCCCCCCCCCCCCCCAAGGTCTTTAGCCACGAACAAATGCTAGTCTTGTGTGTTGGCTTCCACTGTTCTCTGCCAGCCTGTGGAAGGTGAGGCTGGGCCTCAGGAGGGGCTCCTCAGGAGAAGGGGAAGCAACAGCAACCCCTGACCGTGGTAGTGAGAACTATCCCAATAAACTCATTGTGGTTATTGAAAAAAACATGTCTAGACACAGAAAGACAGAAGCAAACAAACCCAGAGCTTATTATGTGATTAGGTTTTTATTTTAATTATGGGTATATGTATGCATTTGTGCATGTGTGTACTCCTACTGAGGCCAGAAGAGGCTGCCAGAAGCAGGAGTTACAGGTGGTTGTGCACTGCCTGACATGCGTCCCAGGAACCAAGTGGAGTCCTCTGTGAGAGCAGTGTGCGCTTAGCTGCTGAACCACCTCCCAGTCCTGGGATTTTATACTCTAAAAAATTATTAAGTATGTACCCACCAGTTGCCAGGTACAATTTTAAATGTAGAGGACTATGGGTAGAAAAAGAAGTCCTCCTGGGGTAGTGTTCTAGGGAAAGAGCTTAAATGGAAGGATGAGCGAGCCAAGAGAAACATGGGCAGATGCACCTAAGCGAACAGTTCTTCCTTATAACTTCACTGTGACAGTTGGAAGGCAGAGCTGGGAACTCATGACTATTCTCAAAGCCTGCAAAAAGGGGCAGGCACAATGTGAGCTTTGTAAGGGATCAGCAAGCCAGGCCGTTAGTAAGAAACACAGATTTGTAAGAGCTAATTAAAGGGCCTCAGGCAGGAGAAAAGTAACAGGGTAGCCCCACCAACAAGCCACAGTACAACCCTGTCTGACTCAGTTATGTGGGAGACTCCTCCGTTAGCATCGGGAACCTAAACATCATCAGGGTCATTGGTAGTCACTGCAGAGACACAGAGAGAGAGAGAGATCTCCTTCTCTGACCATTTAAAATTACTTTTGTGATTTGCATATGAAGTAATGGCTTTCTTTAACCCAGCTTCATCTCCTTGTTGTCACCACCATAGTTGTTACAAATGACTGTACATGTAGCAGCCTAAGGCGCTCTCTGCTTCCCTTTGTAAAGGGTGAAGTCCAGGCTGGGCTCTAGTGCACCTGCCGCAAAGGCTCTCACAGGCTCAAACTGACCAGTCGCCCGGTCAGACTAGAAAAGAGCACGCCTCCAAGCTCACTGCAGCTGCTGGTCAAGTCAGTCCCTGTGACTGTGGGACTACAGTCCTTCTTTCATAACTGCCTGCCAGTCAAAGTTCTGTCTTTGCTCCTAACAACTGCCTGCTCTTAAAAAAAAATTATTTACTTTATGTATGTGAGTACACACACACCAGAAGGGCATCAGATCCCATTACAGATGGTTGTGAGCCACCATGTGGGTGCTGGAGATTGAGCTCAGGACCTCCAGAAAAGCAGTCAGTACTCTTCACCACTGAGCCATCTCCCAGCCCAGCTGCCTGCACTCTTTCTCATGCTTTCCCCATGGTAGCCACTTCTGCACACCACCACAACACAATAATTTTCATATAAAAATGGCTATGGGTATCTTGTACAATAAAAACAAAACTCACTTTCATAGAAGAGAGGACAGACAAGGTAGTGCCTGCCTTTACACCCAGCCCTTGGGAGACAGGAGGGTTTCTAGGCCAGCCTGGTCTGCAGTGAGCTCTAAGAAAGACAGGGTGTGTAGAGAGACCAAATTTAAAAAAAACAAAGCAAACAAAAGAGGGAAGGGGTGGGGCTGGTATGTATAGGAACTTGGTACCAACCCTGAAGACCTGAGTCCTGGACCTACATGGTGGAAGGAGAGAACTAACACCTACAAGCTCGTCTCCAAATGACTCCCCATACTCCCAAGAGAAACTTCAAAGCATTCTAACTCCACAAAGGGAACACGGGGCCAACTCAGGCTCTTCAAGGCAAAACACTAATTCCTTTTTATTGGGTATCTAAAAGACACCAGAATGAGAGCACCTCCAAAACCAACGACCTCCATGTTTCCTGTAGTCTTCTCACCTCAGCTGATGACTGCACTGCTCTTCAGGATTTTACCATCTGTGGACTACTCTTCTCAAACTGTGGCTGACTGAGAGCATGCACACACTGAGGATGAAGGGGTTGCTGGGTGTGATGTGGTTCCTGAGTTCCTCAACTCACCTACACTTTACTACAGGACATGAAGGCCCCCCACCCCCATCTGGCCTGCAGCCACTTCTCTGACTAACCCAGGTCTCTTCTCTGCTACACAAACAGGCTACAGTCCTACCTCAGGACATTTGCATTGGATATTCTCATTGGAATGGTCTCAATCTAGATGGCTTTGTGATTGTCACCAAAGCCTTTTAAGTCACTTTCTCAAGCAAGGTTTTCTCTGCCCAGAACAAAAGTTCCACTTCTGCTTAGCATGGTGGCACAGGCCCTCAAGCCCAGCATGTGGGAGGCAGAGGCGGGCCAGTCTCTGTTTCAGGCCAGGCAGGCCTACATACTGAGTCTAGTCTCAAACCACCATCACCATCACTTCTGCTTCTTCTACTGTCAACTATAATCAGTTTTTTTTAACCTTTAGTCTATTTGCTGTTTGAAAGAATGATATATAATTACATAGCACAAATCTACTGTATATACATTTCAGTTCACATATATGTGTGTGTGTGTGTGTGTGTATATATATATGTATATACACACACACACATATATTCACTTAAGATAACATTTACAGTGAAGCGTACTTGTGACAAATCAGTTCACCAGCGCAAAACAAATGCTTACAGAAACAGAACATCATCACACCCTACAAAGTTCCCTTCTCTTCCTCAGATAACCTAACTCTGTAATTTTATCACCACCATATCCTGTTATAGGGGCATATAGCTCCTGAGCAAGGCTACTTCCACATAGCCAGTTAGTCTAGTCCAGTCCAGGAAAACAAAATATAACCAGTTTCCTACATATATCCCTCCTGTCCTGTCCCGTAAGCTATGGCTTTCTATTGGCCACTCTATTTCAGCTGGTTCTTAAGCAGTGTTTTAGGGCTGGAGAAATGACTAGGGTAAGAAGCCTCACTTGTCCTGCATGCATAAGCATGAGGCCGAGCTCCCAGAAACCATGCAACACCAGGTGAAGCAGCCCACGTCTGGAATCCCAGTACTACCATAGTATGATGGGAGGTGGGGATGGCAGAGGTCCTGGAGGCTCATGCCCTGGTGAAGAGGAAACGTGACAACGGGCAGCAGAGGTTACTCAGATCTCACATGTGCTGTGGTACACTCTAGTCTACATTCATATACACGGATGGACACACTAACTCCTTAGGACACACTCTAGTTTGCTTTCTTCTAAACCAGGGATTAGCAACAAGTACCTAAAGGACAGACCTAGCCTAAACCTTGTTTCTGTGAACTAGTCTTACTGGATAATTGCCAAGTAACCCACTAGATGAATATATTATATTTTGTTTGACATCTACATAGAAATTTCCAAAGATGGGTATTTAGTATTTTGTTTCCCACAATAGCAATATCCCTACAGTAAATATTTTAGATAAGTAGAGACAGATTACAGACATACATTGTGATTTTGTGGAGAATTTCTTTTAAAGACAAGGGTCTTACTATGTAGCCCTAGGTGACCTAGGATGCAGTGTGAACATCAGGCCTGCCTCTGCTTCCTGAGTACTAGCATTAAAGGAATGTGCCACCAGGAAAGGCTAGAACACATTTTTGAAGTAAGGAACTGTGGGCTTAGAGACTGCCTTTAACTTTGGCAAAGCAAGACACAAACTGGTAAATGCTATGGCTCTGTTTAAAGTAAAAAGCCATGCCAGGTGGCAAGCTGGTGAAACACAGGCACAGCTTTCAACCACCGTCAATTCTGCCCTTAAAGGAAACTTTGATCTAGAGAGGTTTTGGTTGTTACGGCTCGGGAGGTACTATTACATCTAGTGGGCAGAAGTCAGGGGATCCTAAACAACTTAAAACACACAGGGCAGGATCCTCACCTCCTGCAGGGCAGACCGAGTTACCCTACCGTGTAAAGAGTGAGTGACGCAGACATGACACAGTTGCTGTTCTTGCGACAATTTACAGTTTTATACCATGTGTGGGTTCTTCTTGCAATGCACATGTGTACATCCCAGCTGTGCAATAAGAGATGAAATCAGTCTCCAAGGTTTCTAACACTGCTCTGAATCTACTGGACAAATTCTGAACATTCTCTTCAGCAGGCTAATTTCAGCTCTTGATAGGAAATAGTGTCTAATCACAATTGGTTTGCTAACAAAGGGCTAAACACCAAATTCTAGCTCCATTCTCTGGCCAGCTAAGCATGGAATTAGTTCCTCCCTTGGTCTATATGCACCGGCCGACATCTAGCCCATTTAAACACTTCTTTTTTGGCACCTGATGTGATTCATTCTCTTCTCCACTCTTCTCTGTTGTATATGTTGTCTTAAATTTTTTTTTTTTTTTCCTAAAAGATGCTAAGGACGAGGGCCTTGTGAAAGGTAGGCACTACACTGCTCTACATTGGGGTGTATGTCCCTAGAGTCAAATGATAACTTGAAGCCATTTCTCAGTCTACTTTGTGGGTCCCAGGAATCAAAGTCAACTCTTCAGGCTTGGTAGCAAGCACATTCTCCCCCCAGCCATCTTGCAGCCCGAGGATGTCTTTTAAGTCTTTCCCCCAAAATGATAACCCCCACTCTATCAAGAGCCACCGTCCTAGTGTGTGGAACACAACTAAGTTACAACCTAGTTGGAATTGGCGTTCTCACCGCCTGGCCTGGAGGCTGGGGCTACTTCAGTGCCACGAAAAATGCCCTTTAAAAGAAAAGCAGCTCCTACTCAGGGGAGCTAAGGGATTTTTACATTCTTATCACTTCACTCATTCTTTAAAATGTTTATTATCTGTGAGTTCCGGAGAGTGTGTGGTTTGCGAGCAGGGGCATAAGCACACACAGACACATGTGTGTATGTGCATGTGGAGGCTAGAGGTTGACCTGGGTGCCTTCCCTCATGCTCACTCTCCTCCTGGTTATTTTCATGGGACCTGGAGCTTACTGATCAGCAGGACTAGATACCCATTAAGCTTCAGGCACACTCCAGTTTCTGCCTCCTTAGAGCTGAGATTCCAAGTGTCAACTAATATGCCAGGCTTCTTTTCAAGTGAGGGGATAGAAATGTTTAAGTGGGGACAGGAATTCAGATCTTCATATTTATGCTACAGGCCTTCTACCAGACTGACCATCTCCCAGCCAGCCCAATTTTAACCATTCAACAACCATCTAGTGAGCACACAAGGCCAACAAACAGAAATCACTAGTATAAAGAGGACACTTATTCAGAAAATGTCACAGCTTTACAGCCTTATGCTGGGGTTACTTACCTTTGGCCTTCATTTCTGAACACCGAGTTCAATCTGGGGAGTGTTTACTGATTGCTAACCCTTCCAGTCTCTTCTCTTTGCGGCCAGTCCACGTTTAATGACTGAATGCATTTTTTTTTTTTCAGTCGGTGTGTCTCATGTAGCCCAGACTGACTGATCTCAAACTTGGTAGGTACTGGAGGATGACCTTGAATTTCTGACTCCCCTGTCTTCACCATAGAAACCCACAAACACACAGCAGTGCTCGAAGTACAGGCAAGTACTACGCAGGCCTGGTTTTATGTGGTGCAGGGGGGTCTGAACCTTGCTCAGGAGAGGAAGGACTCTGCTGAGAAATGAGCTTCATCGCCAGCACAAAAGGCAGCAAGCAAACCTCAAACGTGCACCAAACCAGCGCGATTTGGGGAAACCCAAAACACGTGCGGGTTAGCGAACTCATCATTGGAGATTCCGACGTTAGGGGGATTAGGACTAAAAAGGAAGACTGTAAGATGCATAATGAGGGCCGTGGAGGGCGGAGGCAAAGCCTACTGCTAAGGAAGGGGAACTGTCAATTCCTCCAGCGCAGAGCTCCCACGTGCGACCCGGCACCGCCACGCCCCCGCAAGGCCCCTCGCTTCCCGGCCTCACCCACCCGCGGGTACCGAGCGGCCTCCGCCGCCCGGTCGCGGCTGTTCCGGAGGAAGGCGGCCGAGAGCAGGTGAGCAGGCAGCAGGCCCATGGCGCCGCCGCAGGCCCGGTGTCCCGGGACGGCGGTTACCCGGGACGACGGTTCCCTAGGACCGCTCGCGAGGCCCGCGCGCCTAGTCCGCCCGCCACCACCTCAGGCCGTTGGCGCCCCGGCCCCACCCCTCGCGCCGCTGCGCCCCGCCCCGGCATCCTCCGGCCGTCGAACCCCGCCGGTCGCGGCCCGAGGCTTCCGCCCGCCCGCGGGAGAACCCGACCCGACGGTGGGTTGCCAAGGCCGCGGAGCTGGGCCGCCATACCTGCACTTTCCTCCGCCCGGCTGTGTTCTGCCGGTGATGGGCCGCCATCTTGCATGTTGACACTCCGACGTCACTTCCTGGAGAGTCGTAGCACCGGCGGATGTCCCGCCCCATTCTTTGGTTAGGTAGAAAGAAGGTAGGGCGTTGGCTTTCTGGGCTGGTGGCGAGGGGAAGCGCTAGCGGAGAACTCGCAGAGTGTGGGCGGTGACGCTAATGGAGACAGAGTTGAGGGGCTCGTTCTGGTCGGCCTCGGTGTGGCTGAGCCCCAGGGCCGCCCCAGCGCCTGCAGGCCGAGGGAAGCTCTCCAGAGAGTTGCACCCCAGCCACTGAAGCCAGTGCTTAACCTAAGCTAGACCACGTCTCTACTCCATATTTATAGATTTTAAAAATAATAATAAAAATGTTGTTATTTAGTTATTTGAGGCATGGTCTCGCTGTGTAGTCCTGGCTGGCCTCAAACTCCTGCGGAGGTCAGAGGACAACTTGTGGTAGTCAGTCCTCTTCCACCGTGTGGGCCTTGAGATGCTAACTCAGGCTTGGCAGCCGGCACCTTTATTTATCCAGTGAGTCGTCTCACCAGCCTCTCAGGATTTTACCCAGGATTACAGACTTGTGCCTGTGCAGCTGGTAATATGGATCTTAGGATGTTGAGTGAGATATTGTTAGCGTAGGCCCTGCTATCTTGAAGACAATATATTTCAAGTGATCGTTTTGGCAAAAATATGACCAAAGTTTTATAACCCCTATGGAAACCCACAGCTTTTATAAACTAATTAAAAAGTACAAAGGAAGCCGAGCAGTGGTGGCGCACGCCTTTAATTCCAGCACTTGGGAGGCGGAGGCAGGCGGATTTCTGAGTTCGAGGCCAGCCTGGTCTACAGAGTGAGTTCCAGGGCAGCTAGGGCTATACAGAGAAACCCTGACCCAAAAAAAAAAAAAAAAAAAAAAAAAAAAAAAAAAAAAAAAAGTACAAAGGAGCTGGAGAGATGGCTGGGAAGTTAAGAGCACTTGCAGAGGACCTGGGTTTGGCTCCTAGCATCCACCTGGGAGCCCATGAGCTGCTATAAACTCCAGTCCCACAGCCCTCTTCTGGCCTCCACGGGTACTGCATGAAGGTGGCACACCCACACACTAAGGCAGAAAGAACACTCATAAAATAGAAGTGAATCTAAAATACAGAATTTCGAATAGAGATACACTTGCAAGGATGGAAAATGATTCCCCCAGAAGACATTAAGGCGTTATTAAGTGAAAATCTCAATACCAGGCATGGGATAGCTTCCTATGTCAGCGGTCAGAGACCGCTAAAACAATACAGGTTATAGCTGTTGCTCTTGGCTGTCCACCAAAACTAAGCAGTAAGACACTAATGCTGATGAATGACACTGTATACTTCGGTAGCTGGACATAGAGACATCAAGGTGGAACTGACCCCCAAACTTCTCTCTGATGACTAGCTTTCATAGCGGCTGAAGGTGCTAGGGAGGAAAAGCATCCATGGTATTCCAGCAGACAACCTTGCCAGGCAAGATGTGCCGCTGTGGAGTAGCAGGTTGACAGTTATGAGGGTAACCAACTACTTTTGGATTTGAGGCCTGTTCTGGAAGGAATTCAAGCCTGATATTGTAAACCTGGTCCTGTAATCCCGTGGCTCTGGTCATCCTGGCCACAGGGAGGAACCTACTTCTGTTGTTTTGCTAAATTACATGTTACCAAACTTCTTTCTAGAAATTTACGTGTAGATCCATAAATCTGCACTGTCCTCAGCCATGGCCAGAGGCACTTTTTGTAGTGAGCAACAGTTGATGCAGAGTCTTAAAATGCCAAGAATAAGTGACTGTTGAGTGCTCTGCCCTAATTAGGGCCTAATATCAACCCCACCCTAAGTCTCAGGGAACTTTTTTTTTTTAATTATGTATTTATTTTATGTAAGGAAGTAAACTGTCGCTGTCTTCAGACACATCAGAAGAGGGCATCAGATCCCATTACAAATGGTTGTGAGCCACCATGTGGCTGCTAGGAATTGAACTCAGGACCTTTGGAGGAGCAGTTAGTGCTTTTAACCGCTGAGCCATCTCTCCAGGCCCTTGGAGAACTCTTAAAAACAAAAACAAAAACAAAAACAAAAACAAAACAAAACGGTAGGAAGGGTGTGAGAGCTGGGAGGTGGTGGAGCCTGTGGAATGCTGTCTTTTGGAATGGAATGGTCACTGCACCATGAGCTGGCTGCCGCTGTAGTTATCTGCAGAAGCCCTGTAAACGGTCCAACATTGTAAACCTGGTCCTGATTACAGCACTGAGTGAACTATGTGGGCTCTTAACACTGAAAAGGAGAGGATATGGGGGTAAGATGTATCGAGGGTTCCAAGAGGAGTTGGGGAAGGATATAGGGGTTCCTGGAGGGAGTAGAAGGGGTTCCTTGGGGTAATAGAAGAGCTGAGTTGGGGGGTGCATTGATCAAGGTGTATTGTTTATAGATATGGAATTGCCTAAGGGTAAACGAAAGACACTATATTGAAATGGTCATATCGTGTTTAGCATGCTTGACACTTACTGCCTCTCAAAATAAAATTGGGCTGGTGATGTAGCTCAGTAATAAGTGGTTTGTGTGCTCTGGGCTCAGGTTCATAATAAATAAGCACACAATAAAATAAAAGCACAAAACCACACAGAGCCTTGGTTACCAGCCACCACTCTCTATTAGTGATGAGTATGTAGTTTGGGTATTTAGAAAATGGTGTGGTGGGGAGCTGGAGAGATGGCTCAGAGGTTAGCAGCACTGGCTCCTCTTCCAGAGGACTGGGTTTAGTTCCTAGCACCCTCATGGCAGCTCATAGTTGTTTATAACTTCAGTCCCTGGGGGTCCAATACCCTCTTCTGGCATGCTCAGCTACTGCACATATGTGATTTAATGACATACATGTGGGCAGAATACACTAAAAGGGGGAAAATGATGTGGTGGTTTCAATGAGCAATGTCCCCCATAGCCTCAGGTATTTGAACACTTGATCCTGGTTGGTAGTACTGTTAGGGGAAATGGTGTGTGGCCTTGCCGAAATGTTGCAGACATCACATGATCCCTGTCATGAAGGGCTCCTTGTCCGCTGGAACCATAAGCAAAAATAACTTCTTCCAGAACAGAAAAGTAACTAACACTGGTGAGTTTTGTTTTGTTTTGTTTAGAATAGCACTTCAGTACCCATTTAGCCAATTAATTTTATACAAGCTCATCCCCGCTGTCTATCAGGTTCACAGAGAATCAATACTGTATAATTTCCGTACAACACAGCCTTCTAGGAAGTAAGGTGTAATGATGTATGATAGGCTGTGAGATGCTGGCACTGGAGAGTGATGTACAGGCCGGGCAGTGGGGGCGCACACATGCTTTAATCCCAGCACTTGGGAGGCAGAGGCAGGTGGATTTCTGAGTTTGAGGCCAGCCTGGATTACAGAGTGAGTTCCAGGATAGTCAGGGCTACACAGAGAAATCTTGTCTCAAAAACCCAAACCCCAAACCAAACAAAGCAAGTTGTACAAGCAATTTCAGTAATGCAGTGTGAATCCAAATTTGAGACTTCAGAGTTTCTGATTGTGTGAAATAAAATTCATACCCACTACAATTTGGTTTTTGATTAGCATTTCTGGAAGCTTCGGCCAGTTCAACTTCTGTACACTACATAAAAGGCACATTTGTGGTATTGCTTTAATTTGATTTAACTTATTTTGTGTGTGTGTGT
>JADRCD010227758.1:16950-28000 GCA_019843815.1 Montemys delectorum
AGGGAGAGATGTGGGAGAATGAGGGGCTGGAGAGACTGCTCAGCAGGTAGCACTTGCTCTTGCACAAAACCCAAATCCAGTTCCCAGGAACAGGGCAGTTCATAACCACTTGCAACACCAGTTCCTGAGGATCCACGATCCTTTCCCAGTCTCCACAGCTATTACACGCACATACACATAACTCACCGCTTCCTTGCATGTATCATTAAAAATAAATCTTTTTAAAAAGTTGAAGATAGGGTGCTGAGGCAGGAGGATTGACGGTCTCAGGCCAGCCTGGGTTATGCAGTGAGACCCTGTGTGAAAAAGCTAAAGAAATAATGAATGACCATTTCACAAATTTGGTGGAAATGAGGACTAAATGCATTAAGGATCCTCCAGAAATAGCCAAGTGTACACGCACACACCCGTGTACACACACACGGAAACAATATGGAAGCATACCATAATTAAAAACAGTGATAAAGAGAGAAATCTTAAAAGCAGCATTCAATTTCAGATGCCTTGTTTTAAAAAGTCATTTTCTGTGCTTGAACAATGTATGGGTGTGTTTGTACACCTGAGTGCAGGTGTCCCCCTGCTGTATTGTGGATGTGGAGATCAGAGAACTCCCTTGGGCATTGGTCCTTACCTATCACCTCATTTGAGACAGGTCCCTTGTTCCCTCCTTCCTATCACACTATGGCAGCTTCCAGGAATCCTGTCCCAGCCTCCTCTCTCACTGTAGGAGGCCTGAGAGTACACATACACACACAACCACAGCTTCCAAACACCTTGTTTGAAGTAATTCAAATGAAAAGATGGTTGTCTTGGGATAGCATAAAATTATTGTATATGGGAGGACTCAATATTTATTACCGTTCTGGAGGCTGAGAAGTTCAAAATGGAGGCTAACATCCTGATGCCTAAGAGGAGATTGGGTGACAGACCTCTAGGATGTAGTCTGCTGCTGTGGTCGTCAACACTGATTGCCACTCTGATGGGACCTACAGTCACCCAGGAGACAAACCTTGATGTATGTTTTTAAGGAAGTTTCTAGACTGCATTTATTGAGGTAGACAGCCACCCCAAGTGTGAGCAGAATCACCCCAAGGCTGCTGCTCCAGAGTGAGAGCAGAGTAACAGGTCCATCGCTTCTCGCAGCTCCCTGCCTGTGTTTGCACTGTGACCAGCCACCCACAACTGTGACTCCCAGCCTTAGTTAATTGTACCCCAAAACTGTGAGCTCAAATAACCCTCTAAGTTGCTTTTGCTGGGTATTTTATCACAGTGAGGAGGAGAGCAGCTAACACAGCTGCCTTCTCGGATTGTGGCTTTCCAAATACAGCAAGGCTCAGAGATTCAATTTCTCCCCAGATCTGGGATCTGAGGAACACCTGCTTTCAAGTTTGCAGATCTCTGCATCATCACACAAGGGAGATGGCAGAGAGAGAAGAAACGAACTCGAATGTGATTTTATTTAAATATTGATTTTTTTTTTTAACCGTGTGGATGTGTGTGTGCACCGTGTGCATGGTATAGTTTCCTTCCAAACTCTTTAGAAGAGGCGTCAGATACCTGCCCTGGCGTTGGAGTTATGGGTGCTTATGATCCATCCAGTGTGGGTGCTGGTATCGAGCTCAGGTCCTCCTTAAAAACAGTATCCATTCTTAACAGCAGAACTCTCTCTTCAGCCACCCCAATGTGTTTTTAAGGATACTGATCCCACTCACAGTGGCTTCTCAATCATGTCCTAATTGCTTTCCCCAAAGCCCCGCCATTTCCTGTTATCATATTGATATTTGTTATGAATTCAGTATTTAAACAGGGAGACAAAAACTTCAGTCCCGTGAATGTGGCTCACTTGTAGAGCTCTTGCTTTATATTAAAAAAAAAAATTCAGACACATAAAAGCTAGACCAACTTAGCACCATTACCTGACATAGTAGACAGAATATGGAAGGATATCCTTCAGGCAGAAAGCAAACCTGGATTTGGATTAACACAAGAAGCAAAGAGCACCAGGGAACAGGTTGGTTTGTTTGTCCCTCCCTTCATTTTAAGATTGACTTTTATGTACATTGGGGTTTGGCCTGTATTTATGCCTATGTGAGGGTGCCAAGGTCCCCTGGAACTGGAGTAACAGACAGCTATGAGCTGCCATGTGCATGCTGGGAATTGAACCTGGGTCCTCAGAACAACCAGTGCTCTTAACCAGTAAGCCATCTCTCCAGCCCAAATAGGTGCTTTCTCATGCTTCTTGTGTGTACAGACCCCTGAGCTCGGGTGGAGGCTTCAGGCTCTACCTAGGACTTCCCATCTCTTTAGGGATTGCCCTTGAACAGCTGAGGGTGCCCTGCCAGGAAGACCTGGGAAGCATGCCTGGGAAGCTCACAACCAATGGCTGAATTGGAGACAGTCCTCCTTGTCCCAGGTGGATCGTGTGTTATAAGCTTCCCCTTGGAGTTCCCTGTGGGATCAAGGTGAAGACAGGCTTCACCAGGATCACATCACCTGTGCGCGCTCTGATGCTCGTGCCTGTAAGACTAAAGGAGGGAGGGAGGACATTGGGTCTTTCTCATTCTGTGTTCTGCCTTATCTCCAGCACAGGGTGGGGTTCTCCACAGCTGTAGTATTGAAAAACACAAATTCTACACACTGGAAGCTTCGTGTGCCCTATACCTTTGAAATGGACCACACTTCAGCTGTTCTTTCTGCCAAGGCAATGGATCAGTAGCCTCTAATGATGTCGTCTATTAAAAGGTGGTTATATCTAAGTGGCAGAATTACTGATGAATTTCCTTCATTTTGGTTCTTTGTTAAAAAGGAAGACAATGTGCCCCCTCACCCCTGTCTCATGCTCCTTGATGTGCGGTACTAACCGTCACCTGGTATTTATTTTCGGGAGCCCCTAATTGCAGCTCATCAAGCATTTATCTTGCATTTACAAGTTCTCGCTGCAGGTACATTTTTAGCCATCCTCAGTAAGGCAACATAATTGCAGGAGAGACTATAGAAAAGAGCCAAAGAGAAAGTAAGTAACAAGCAACATCGTTTATGGCTTAAGCACAGCGACCTCCACAGAGATGATGGGCAGACAAGACAAGATCTCCAGTGGGGCACTGACCCAGGAAAGGAGCTCAGGCAGGAACCCACCCAGCACACTGATTGCATTATTTAATTTGTGCCTCTCAGAGCCCATTGAGGCAGGCTCTCCTTTTCCAAAATGTGTTTATTTCTATTTTGAGGATGAAAGAGTTTGCGTGGATCAGCCTACCCTGCCTTTGCTCTTCAGCTATGAGCGGTTGAATTCTCAATAAGTTTTGGACTTAACTATAGTCCTAGGGACAGCCACTTGCACTTCCCCCACCCCAGGAAGTGGAGACTGAGGGCTGTGGTTAGTTAAAGAAGTGTCAACTGGGGACATATGTCACTCTGCCGACCGACCGACCCTGCTGACACGGTAACTGTGGGCAGAGAGTTGGTACCTCAACAGTACGGTTTTCCTTATTCCACGTCCTATCACACACACCCCTGCTTAAGAATCCATCTTGTTCCACGAATTATCACCTTCCGTCTGTCAAATACGATCGAAAATACCACTGTCCCTGTGATGGCAGTGGGCGCTTGAAAGATTAAGCCGCTATCTCTCTTTAAAAAATGTCTTGAAATAAGCAAACGAAAGTTTAAGTATGAATGTGCATATGTGTATATATGGGGAGGGGTATGTGGTGGTGTGAAGGCCCTGGGGTCCAAACCAGTGCAGTGCGTGGAATCATGGAATCTCGTGGAGCTGAAGTTCCAGGAGGCTGTGACCCATTTGAAATGGGTGCTGGGAACTGAACTTGGGTCTTCTGCAAAAACAGCAAGCGCTCTTGACCACTGAGTCACACCCACAACTCCAGCCCTGTGTAATCACTGAGCCATCCCACCCAGCCCCACCCCATGGTGGGATCTCTTGCATAGTGTCGGGGGATAGAGATCAGGACCTTGTGCATGTGAGACAAGTATTCTGCCATTAGGCTAGGTTCGAGCCCACTTTAAACTATTCTAATCCATTCTCTAAATGCTGTTTGTTGGGTTTGGGGTAGAGCCTAGGAAAACACGGTCATTTCAGACACAGAACCTTGATAACGAAAGCTTTATTTTCTGAGCACTTAGGAAGATGGCCAGTTCGGGATCTGAATCTCATCCCTGCATTGACCAATTAATGTGGGAGACTGAGCCTTATCCAGGTCACCTGGTTTCTGGGTCCTCGAGTCAGCTTTTGCAGCCATGTCCCTCTTGGACTCTGGTCTGGAATAGTTAAGTCATGACAGACAGCACATTGACGACTTGTGTGCCTTAGGTTAGATAACGGGATAACAGCATCTTCTCTTTACCCTGCCTGGGTAACAGACAAACGTGAAAGACCTGAGGAAGCAGGAGGGAGAGGAGTGGGTTCTGGGGCCTGGGAACATGAAGTCTGTTTTGACCCTGCGAGCAAGGTGGAACTTGTTCCTGAGATGGCTGAACCCAGGAAACTACCTCCTAATACCGCCCTCACACCCAACCACACACACACCCAACCACACTTTATGTACCTGAATCAAGTGTTTGATGTTCTGCCTCTGTTTGGGCCCTTCTGACTTAGCATTTCAGCCTGCTAGGTGGGACAAGGGATGAAGTACTCTCTCCTCTAACTACTTCCAGCTGACATTAGGACGTTGTTCTTGGGGGCTCAGGGAGGCTGAAAGGCTAGTCAAAGGCTGCAATGGTCAGAAGCAGCTGACCGGCGGAGCCAGCTGGAAGACAGCGAGCCATCGTCTCCACTGGACTGGGTCCCAGCAGCTTTCAGCAAGTCCAGAGCTCGGCAGCTTGCAGTCCACAGGTGATGCCTGGGAGGAGTCTGCCAGCCAGATGACAATCTGCTGAGATAGTATAGACTAGGGACAGAAGTTACAACTGTCTAGTAACTGGGGAAGGTAAGGAATTCCAAGACCAAGGGGCAAATCCCATTTTCAAGAACAGGCAGGTGTATTCCTCTGGCGTCCATTTGATATGTGGCTGGTAGAGCCAAGTCTTACGATTATTTGATTCCCTGAAGCTTATGTGAATTTTAGTTTACAAAAGGATGTATATTAGTATTACCATTGTATTGAAGTCCATATTTTAGAAAAAGCAGATTAATGGGTGTCTGTAAGACAACAGGAATAGACTCGTGCCTTTGAGGCCTAGTGAAAGCTATAGATTTGGGTTAAAAAGCATGAACGTTTTTCTCAGTCCTGAAGGCTAGATGTACACATTGAACAGAGATAATTTTAGCGCCATAAGAAGCACCTTTAAGTCTATATTCAGAAGAGAAGTTAAAATCTTGAGGTTGTGACTGAGTTATAACCAGCCAGCGCCCCTCTAGCTTATCAGAACTCCAATGTTTCATGCTAAAATTCTGAACTTTTGAAATCTTAACAATAGCATGGGGAGGGGGAGCAGAAAGATGAAGCATTTTCTATTTTTCATGTGTCTTAAATAATTTTCTGGTATCTCTACAACTTATGTTTAATTTTTAAAGCATCTTTTTAGGCCCCCAGCCTTCATAACTGTCATTACCAACCTTTTGTTTTTTCAGGTTTCTCTGTGTAGCCCTGGCTGTCCTGGAACTCACTCTGTAGACCAGGCTGGCCTCGAACTCAGAAATCTGCCTGCTTCTGCCTCCCAAGTGCTGGGATTAAAGGCGTGCGCCACCACTGCCCAGCTACCATTACCAACCTTAAACTACTTTCTTAGACCTTCAAATTTTCAGAACTCTTATTTACCAACCTTAAAACATTCTTAGATCCTCACAACTTAAGCTTTCATGGTCTCAGAACTTACATCAACTATTGTTTTTCCCTACCTAACCCTTCATGAGACATGGGTGGTTGATCATGGGGAGCAGTCATCTAAATAAAGGAATAGTAAAAAGTTAATTTGAAATCTGTTTCTCTTTTAACATGAGGCTGTGAGCAAGGCAAACCTGTTTGTTTTTCTAGTAGTTTTTAGCTAACCAATGAATTGACTGATGAACTAACATGGTAGTAAATTACCTTGGGGTAAGGAGCTAGTTGGAGAGACTGACCTCACTGTGTCTAAAGCACTATGTGACAATCAGTTCTCCAGTGTCCTCTGTCTGTCCACAGCTCAGGCCAGACCATGGCAGCAGGCAAGGCATTATGGCAGTTATGTCCAGTGGTTATCACACCACACTCCAGGCGGTTGCCTTTGTGGTTGTGTCCGTCTCTTCTTGGAGACATTGGGGAGTCCCCGTGGCGATTTGGGTGTCTTTGGCCTTCATGGTAAGTTCAAACATAAATGCCATATTCAGCAGATCTGACAAGTTTGAGGGCTACTTCCTATCAAGCATATCTGAGTTAATCAATGTTTTAGCTATCTGTTCTAAACCATACCTTGCAAACAAAACAGGAGACCAAATAAAGCTCAAACTTGTAGTTAGTTATGTTAGTATTTATCATGAATATATTTAAATATATTTTTGAACATGTTAAAGGCTTTGATCATTTTTAAGGTTATTATTAACTTGTATTTTTTTAAATTATAGAAGTTTTCACGAGACCAGGGCTTTAGGTTCCCCAGTTGAGCTGAAGCTCTTATCAAAATAAACTTTTTCTTCTATAAACACAGTTCACGAAGAGATTGGGAACTTTTCTGATCTTTATATGAGCATATCTTTATAAAACATAAGTTTTATGTATGATTAAATTTATAAAAAAACTACAGCTTATAAAAATCTAATGCAGTACCATGGCTTAAGAACAGCAGAGACAAGGCTGAGCAGGTTTTTAACCTTTTTAATTTTGTAAACCTCTAAAATTTTAAAAAGTTTAAAATCCTTCAATTGTGTTTTTGTAATATTAAAATAAAGTACCTTTATTAAGAGTGAAGACATAGAATATGAGCATAATTTTCAGAAGGCAAAACCAGGTTCTAACCATGTAAAAAATTTAGTGTTTCTAAAACTAATACCAAGTGGGTTGTTTTCATGTTATAAAGTTTGGTTGTCAGCAAGAAAAGTTCTAGTATACAAATGCATGGAGATGCAGCTTTAACACCTCACTCGAAAACATTGTTTCAAATCCTACCTTTTATAAGTCTGGTTTTTAAGACAGGACAGGAGTTACATAAAAATAATGTCTCACTTTAAAAGTATCTTTGGAGACCTGTGTCCTTGGTCCTCTCATACCCTGAATTGTTGTCTAGAGTGACTCCAACCCTGAATTACTTGTTTTAAACTATCTTTTTGTTACAGATGTTAGATTTGTAACCATACACATCTTATAAGCCGGTTATCTATAACCAAGACATGTAAACATAGTAAGCTTAGATTGAAGACTAGTCAGAAATAAGAATGTAGTGCCACATACATTTCAGACAGACAGAACTTTCCTTTTTTCTGTTGTCAGATCAAGGGAGGGGCACCTTGCCACTTGTTGGACCCAACTGACTCAGGCAGGAAGGAAAAGGGTTGATTTGGCTCACATCTTCACAGCACTGTTGATCATCCAAGGAGGAGCTGATGCAGAGGCCATGGAGCGATGCTGCTTACTGGCTTGCTCTTCATGGCTCCCTCAGTCCGCTTTCTTAGAGAACCCAGCATCACCAGCCCAGGAATGGTAGGAACCACCTACAGTCGGCTGGGCCCTCTCCCACTGATGACTAGTTTAGAAAATGCGTTCCAGCTGGATCTTATGGAGGCATTTCTCAGTTGAGGATCTCTCCTTTCAGATCACTCTAGCTGTGTCAACTTGACTTGAGAGTAGCCAGCACAGATGCTCCAGAAGGCCAGGCAGTGCAAGTGGTTTTGTGTCTCTCCCAGGAGCTCTGAGGGGTGTGCATGCAAGCGTGGACAACAGGATATGGTTACAAATGGGAAGACAACAACATTGAAGAACATTTTCAAAATTCTAGACTACATAGAAGAAGGCATAAAGGAAAAGTCTTACCAGAGAGAAGCTCTACGAATACACTCAATGTGGTAAAGCCTCTACACGCCACAGTGATCTTCAACACCATGAAGGAATTTGTACTGGAGAGAAATCCTATGACTAATCAATGTGGTTAAGCCTTTTCAAAACAGTCATCTCCAAAGGCATAAAAGAAGACATACTGGAGAGAAACCTTATGAATGTAATCAATGTGGTAAAGCCTTTTCACAACCCAGTAGTCTCCAAATTTATGAAAGAATACTAGAAAGAAACCCTGTAAATACAATCAATGTGGTGAAACCTTTGCAGTTCACAAATACCGTCAAAACCACAGAGAACACACTGGAGAAAAACCTTACGAATCCAACAATGGAGTAAAGCTTTTTCACAACAGGTCATCTCTGGAGTGGTAAAAGACGACATTCTGGAGAGACAGTGCCATGTTTCCTCCAGTAGGGGTGGCATTTTACTAAATCTTTCCAAATGAGATCACGAATTGAAAAGGGTTATTTTTCTGAATCCAAATCCACATGCTTGCTTTTTTGGAAGTGAACCAATTCGTGAGGAAGAGAAGCCCTGAAAGTCAGCCTGTAGGTGCGTCATCTAGGCTCCACAAGTGAAGGCTTACATGAGAAAAGCAGTGATGAGTGCAAACTGTGCTTACTGATTTATGTTATGTGCTGTTAGTGTGTCTCCCTGTGGGCACCTGCATGTGCGAGCTAGTTCCAAGAACGTTAGACTCTTAAGATTCTAGGAGCAGAGATTAAAGGAAGTTGTCAAAAACTTGACCCTGGACCTGGGAATGAAGTCGTCTTAACTTCTGAGCCATGACCCTAGACCTCTAAATATTATAAAGCCTTTACATGTTATCTTTACGTCATAAAGTAGGAAAGCACTCGTACAAGGCAAAACTCTATACATGTAAACAATTTGCTGAAGATGTTAGACATCATACTTTTCTTCAGTTTCAAGATAAAGATCTTGTTTCATCTCTTTTTCTTAACCTTGAAGGAAGTAAATAAATTACTTAGTGTGTTGAAGTGTGATGTTGAAGGTCAACATTTGCCGTTTGTATTTTGCACCTCTTGGATAAGTATTGAAATTTACTGTATGTGTGGTAAATCCATTTACTGAAGTTTATTTGGTGGTTCTCATAGTCTTTCATTGGATTCTGGTCATTTATTGCCATTTCATTTGCTGATACAGATTTTTCTGTTAAAATGTATAGAATGGGACTCCCATCATCTAAGTGGTCTACTGTTCATTCAATAAAGGGCCTTCTGTGGAAAAAAAAAAAAAGAGTAGCTAGCACGATTGACCCCTTGTCAACAAACAAAAACATCACTATCAAGCTACAACCCTTCCATTCCTTTTTTTCATTATTTATTCACTTTACATCCTGATTGTTACCCCTCCTCCCACCCCTCTCTCACACAGTCCCTTCCCCCACCCCTTCTATTGAGAGGGTGGAATGCTCACCCTGATACTAACCCACCTTGGCACATGAACTCCCTGCAGGACTAGGTACATCTTTTCTCACTAATGTCAGACAAGGAAGCCCAGTTTAGGGAACAGGATCCACAGGCAGGCAACAACTTTAGCAACAGCCCCCCTTCAGTTGTTGGGGGAAGCCCTTCCTGTCTTATTCATCTCCAAGATCTTACATTAAGAACGTAAATAACTTTAGGGGGCTCCCAGAGACTGAAATACCAACCAAACAGCATCCAAGGGCTGGACCCAGGCCTCCTGCACACATGTAGCAGATGTACAGCTTGGTCTTCATGTAGATTTCCCAACAACTGGAGTGGGGGCTTACCCTGACTCTGTTGCCTGCCTGTAGATATGGTTCCCCTCCTTCTCAGAGGTGAATGGGGAGGGAGGATGGGGAAAGGGGGGACATGAGGGGGGACTGCAATCAGAAAGTAAATAAACCAGTTAATAGAAAAACAAACAGAGAAGTTTAAGAGTTGCACATCTCTCCACAGTGAAAATTTCAGTCCCTTTAAAACAGCTAATTTCTTTCTATATATAAAGTCTTTTCAAACTCAAAGTCTCAACTATGGGCTCCAGTAAAAGCAAAATTAAATACTTTCTTATTTCAAGAAGGAACAGCTGGGCACAGTCACAACCTGAACAAAGTGAACCAAACTCCAAGAGTGTAAATACCTGGGATTCACCCGTGATCTCCTGGGCTCTTTTAAAGGGGTTGGGTCACTCTCCCAGCTCTGTCCTCTGCAGCACACACAACTCATCTTCTAGCTTCTGGCTGGCTTCGTTCCCCTGCCGTTTCTCTTGTCAGTGGTCATCCATGGTTCTAGTATTTCCAAAATGCTGGGTCTTCTCCTACAAGTGGGCAGCACATTCACCAATAGCCTCTCACAGACTCTCGTCGTGGCGCCAAACCTCAACTTTTTTTGCATGACCCCTTCAATCCTGGATCCCTCAACTTTTACCAAGACTGTGCCTTCACCAATGGCCTCTCCTGGCCTCTCACAGTGCCCAGTCTCAGCTGCTCTCCAGGACCCCTTCATGCCTTCAAAGCCAGTACCACCTGGGTGAGTCTTAAACTACCAAGTTGTACAGGTGCCAGCATGAGGTACAATCTTGGCCACCTTTGCAATCTGTGTGCCGAATCTCAAACATTTTCTAGATGCCACCTCAGCATTGCTGGTCTCACCGCATTCTCCATGTCTAGCTGACCAGCACTGAGTATGCCAGCAACACAAAGGTTTCACTTCCACAATACCAGTAGATCTGGTATTGTGTTAATCATAACTGATTCTTCCAACACAGTTAACCAGAACCAGAGAATCTTAACTCAAAACAACAGATGTCCTAGAGAGTCTTTAAACTTCCCTCCAAAATGCCCCAAGCCAGGCCTCCACCCTCCGCACTGCTGTCAACAGTCTCCTCTTCCCAGCTCCCACAGAAAAGCTCACTCTGCTTTTTGAACCAATGCCTTTTCTAGGCCAGTGCTCCAAGTCTCTCCAGAGTCCTCCCCCAAAACACGGTCAGGCCTACCACAGCAGTGCTCCCCTTCTGTCAAGCCTACCAGAGTACTGTTCCCCTTCTGTCAGTCAGGCCTACCACAGCACTGCTCCCCTTCTGTC
>JADRCD010227758.1:28010-41508 GCA_019843815.1 Montemys delectorum
GCTCCCCTTCTGTCAGTCAGGCCTACCACAGCACTGCTCCCCTTCTGGTACGACTGCCTTTGTCGGGGTTTCTGTTGCTGTGAGGAAACACCATGACCAAAAAGCAGATTGAGGGGGAGAAGGCTTATTTGGCTTACCCTTCCACAGCACTGTTCATCATCAAAGGAAGTCTGGGCAGGATTGCAAACAGGGCAGGAACCCAGACCGAAGTGGAGGCCACAGAAGGGTGCTGCTTACTGGCACACTCCTCATGGCTTGCTCAGTCTGCTTTCTTATAGAACCCAGGACCATCAGCCAAGAAATGGCTCCACCCACAATGGGCTGGGTCCTCCCCCATCAACCACTAGTGAAGAAAATGCCTTTACACCTGGATCTCGTGGAGCCGTTTTCTCAATTCAGGTTCCCTCCTTTCAGATGACACTAGTTTATGTAAAATTGACATAACACTAGCCGGCCCACCTATCTTTAACTTTCTGAGGAACTTCCAAACCTTTCCCCACAGTGGCTACACAATGTTACATTCCCACCAGCCGTGCTAGGGGTTCCAGCTCTCCACAGCTGTATAAACCCTCAGACGTTTGTTTTCTGCCGTATCTTGATTTAATCTTTCCTTTTTTTTGTTTCTTTGTTGTTCATTTTTTTATTAAATTAATTTCTTTTTTACACTCCATATTCCATTCTCCACCCCGCCCCCATCCACCCTCCTACTGCTCCACATCCCACACCTCCTCCCCACCCCCCACCCCACCTGACCTCTAAACTCCCTGGGGCCTCCAGTCTCTTGAGGGTTAGGTGCATCATCTTTGAATGAACACAGACCCAGCAGTCCTCTACTGTATGTGTGTTGGGGGCCTCATATCAGCTGGTGTATGCTGTCTGTTTGGTGGTCCAGGGTTTGAGAGATCTCTGGGGTCCAGATTAATTGAGACTGCTGGTCCTCCTACAGGATCACCCCTCTCCTCAGCTTCTTTCAGCCTTCCCTAATTCAACAACAGGGGTCAGCTGCCTCTGTCCATTGGCTGGGTGCAAATATCTGCACCTGACTCTTTCAGCTGCTTGTGAGTTTTTATTTACATTTCCTTGGTGACAAAGGACATGAACATATTTTTCATGTGCTTACTGTCCACTTTTTAGGAGAAATGGCTATTGGACAGTTTCTTTTTGTTGTAAGAGATATTTCCATATCCTAGGTGTGTGTGTGTGTGTGTGTGTGTGTGTGTGTGCGCGCGCGCGCGCGCGCGCGCCACAGCATGCATGTGGAGACCAGAGAACAACTTGGAGGACTCAGTTTTCTCTCTACCATGTGACACCTTGGTCTCGAGTTCAGGTTGTCAGGCTTGGCACTGAGTGTCTCTACCCACTGGACCATCTGGCATACTCCTGGACCATCTTGCCAGTCCTGCTTTTGTGTGTGGGTGTTTTGCCTGGAGGTATGTGTCTGTACCACATGCATGCATCTTGCCTGCAGATGTCAGAAGTGGGCATTAGATCCTCTAGACCTAGAGTTACGGAGGTTTGTGAGTCACCACGGGGTGCTAGGAACCCAACTTGAGCCCTTTTCGAGAATACCAAGTGCTCTTAGCCACTGAGCCGTCTCTACAGCCTCCTGCTTTCGAGACAGGATTGTCATGTAGCCCCTGCTGGCAGGTTCTCACAATGGTCTGCCTTAGCCTCCCCAGGGCTGAGACCGCAGGCATGCACCACTCACCAGACACACAGTACTCTCAAGGTATTTTTTCCCTAACACCTCGTCTAGGATTGTTGAAGACAATTTGTTTAGCCTGTTTATTATTTTCCCTGTAAAGAAAAGAAGGTGTTCGGAGGTAGTTCAGCCATCTCAGGAACAAGTTCCACCTTGCTCGCAGGGTCAAAACAGACTTCATGTTCCCAGGCCCCAGAACCCACTCCTCTCCCTCCTGCTTCCTCAGGTCTTTCACGTTTGTCTGTTACCCAGGCAGGGTAAAGAGAAGATGCTGTTACCCGTTATCTAACCTAAGGCACACAAGTCGTCAATGTGCTGTCTGTCATGACTTAAATGACTATGTACAGCTTGCCCACTCTTTTGTTCCTGTATTCCAAAATTCCAGACAAGAGTCCAGGAGGGACATGGCTGCAAAAGCTGACTCGAGGACCCAGAAACCAGGTGACCTGGATAAGGCCCAGTCACCCACATTAATTGGTCAATGCAACAGCCTACCCACTCCCTTTGCTTTGTGTTCCCATCCTATAAAAACTGTTGTACAATCTCCCTTCCAGATCAGAGTTCAGGTCCCACCTGGCCTCCTCTCCAAATTCTCAGGAAATAACGCTTCCGTTTCCGAAGCGAGTGAGGTTTCTCTCAGCTTGCACCCTGAACCCTACAGAGGCACACAGAATGAGACCAGCTGTGAGGGAATTGAGAATGTCCTCAATGGGACATTTGACCTTGACCTTTTTTTCCTTTTGGACAAAGGGCTTCATTGTGTTGTAGCCTTGGCTGGCTTGGAACTTACTATGTAGACCAGGCTGGCCTTGAGCTCAGAGATCCAACTGCCTCTGCCTCCTTCCTACTGATATCAAAGGCGTGTGCAACCCTCTCTGGATTGGCTTGGTCTTACAGAGTCTTGTTTCTGGCTGAGCATTCGGAGCACTTGGGTTCAGTTCCCAGCATGCACATGGCAGCTCATAACTATTTAACCCCAGTTCCAGGGCATCCAGTGCTCTCTCCTGGCTTCCCACTGGGATAAGGACCACACGTGGTTCAGAAACATACAGGCAGGCAGGCAAACCCCACACAAATAAAATAAGGTAAACAAAGGAAGAAGTAGGGCTACAAATGCAGTTGAATGGGTGGTGTGCACAGCATGCACAAAGCCCTGGATTTCACCCTAGCACTGCATAAAACAGGCTCACATCTGTACAGGGAGGTGACAGGAGGATTAAATTTAAGCTTATCTTCACGATAATCCTGGGCTATGGAAGACCTTGTGTCAATAAATAAATAAATAAAAATTTAAAAAAGGAAGGCATTTTAAGCCTTCTTGGCTCTTACAAATCTCCTCCCCCTATCCTACAGCCGAGTTAGCCCACCTGACACATGTTTGCAACCTGTCTCTCCTCCCCCTGGTCACATACATGCAACCTGCCTCTCCCCCTAGTCACATGCATGCAACCTGTCTCTCCTCCCCCTGGTCACATACATGCAACCTGCCTCTCCCCCTAGTCACATGCATGCAACCTGTCTCTCCTCCTGTTCACATGTATGTAACCTGCCTCTCCCCCTAGTCACATGTATGTAACCTATCTCTCCACATGACAGGTGCATACAACCTGTTTCTCCCCTAGTTATACGTATACAATTTGTCTCTCCGTAGAGTGTGTCACAATAATGACAGAACTGGTAAAGAACGCTATATTCAGCAGATGGCAGTAGTACAAAGCGGATTTTTGCATTGTTTTACATTCTCTGTGTTGTAGCTTTAGGTGTGGGAAACAGCTCCAGAGTTTAAGCCCTCAGGCAGAGCCTGAGGGCAGCATTACATAGTCTAGAGCCAAATGCCTTCCTGTGGTGAGCCCATCTTCAGAGTTCTCCAGTGGAGTCCTTTCACCTAGAACTCGCACCGCTAACTCCTATTTCTGAGTACAGGGAAACCTCATTACTGAACACTCATTATTGGACACGCACAATTGCGAGTTAAGAAGCAGAGGCCAGCACACGTGAGCATTCACTGGAACAGATCCTTGCGCAGCTGGCTCCACTCACGGCTTGCTGTAGCTCCTCACTGGTGCTCTCACCCAAGCTGTGATCACTATGCCAACCAACTGCAAAGCGAAATTGCCCCCACGACAACAGATGCAGGGCTTCCCCAAGGGAGGTGGAAATGATGGCTCAGAGATGCGGTAATTATTAGAAAGTCTCCAAGGAAATGGGGGTCTGGCAGAATGTCTGCTTACAGCCGAAGGGAGGAAAGGCAGCGACAGAAGGAAGCTCCAGGAGGGTCCTGGAGAAGCCCTTGACCATTTTGCAGAATTTGGCTGTAGGAAGCTGGGGGAGATGCTCAATGTGGTTCCCAGCACCCACATGGCAGCTCACAACCACGTGTCACTCCAGTCGTAGGGGAGATCCAGCACCCTCTTCTGGTTCCTGTAGGTACTGCATGCAATTGGAACATTGGTATACATACCATAAAAATAAATCTAAAACAACAACAACAACAAACCCCCAAAATCTAGCTGTAAAGGTCAAATAAGAAGCAAAGGTGTCATAGTTAGCGATCTTTTAAAATGTATTTTACTTTTATTTTTAATATTTGTATGTGTGCGGGTATATTCGTGTGGTGCAGGTAAGCCGACTCACAGGGCACTGGGAACCAAGTTCCAACGCTCTGCAAGGGTAGACAGGGTAGGTTCTAACTGTTGCACCATCTCCCTGTCCGGTAGTCAGCTATGTTACATTTGTCTTCTGAAAAAAGCAAACCCCAAACAGGTCTTGATTTATTTTTCTATCCTCCCAAACTGTCCCTAGGTGTAATTATAATAAAAATATGGCTAAATGTATAATAATTCAAAGATCTTAAGCTTCGGTCTTTTAAAATTAAGTCTCCACCTGCCCCCTTATTCTCCCTGCTTATTGTAAAATGTCACTTGCCATTTAAGTAGATTTGCCTTAAGCGATCTTTTCCCCAGCACCTATTTTATCATCAAATAGATTTTCTCTAAGCCTTAAATCTTCCCCATCAAACTTTTAGGGCCCACAAGGTGTGAATGTGCCCTGGATGTGTTGTGTGCTTAGTGGAGATTATAAATTTGGTTTCAGAATTCCTCACCCCACTCCCCTGTGGAACAGAGTGGAGCCTGGAGGAGATGAAATTCTCCTTCTCTCTTCTCCCAGTGACACAGAGGCACCAATTCCCCAGGGCTTGCTGAGACCAGGGCAGCAGTGGCTACAGCTGCTGAGAGTCAGGGATGGAGCTGGCTCAGTACCGAGGAGCTGATGGGTACAGGGAACAGGGCAGGAGAAAGGCACAGGAAGCCCTCAGGCATGACACAGCCCAAGGCAGGAAGGAGCAGAGTGAAACTAGAACAATTGCCAGTGGACCCTCACCTGTCCATGAAGCACTGAGAGAAAAGGACCAGCTGGGAGATGGGATGTTCCGTAAGTTACCCACACTATAGGGAACAGAGCAACCACGCCACTCAGGAGATGCTCTCAGGTTTGAGATTCAGCTAGGGGTTGTAGTAGATGCTGTTATCCCAGCACTTGGAAAGCAGGAGGATCAGGAGTTCAAAGTTATCCTCAGCTATGTAATGAATCCTGTCTGGGGGACATGAGACTCTGTCTCAACAAAGAACCCCAAGCAAAATGAAACAAAATAAAGATTAAGGGGGCTCAGCACATGGAGGTGTCTTTCACCACGGCTGATGACCTAAGTTACATTCCTGAGACCCATGGGGTAGAAGGAGAGAATCAGTTCCTGCAGGCTGTCCTGCGATCTCCATATGCGTGTTGTATCAATGCATGACCCCAGTAACAGACACACACACACATACACACAACACAACACACATACAAAACATACGCAAACATAACACATATACAACATACATGTATATAATACAGACGCACACACACACACACTCAGTAGATCACTGAGAGATTTGAGATCGGGGCTGGGGAAGTGCTTTAGTGGGTAAAGGCATTTGGCACCGAGCCTGATGACTTGAGTTCAAACCCCAGCAGTACATGGTAGAAGAGAACATGTGTGTGTATATGCACAAACTCACACTAAATAAAAAGGGTTGAGATTAAAGGAACAAACCCGCTTCAATAGGATATGGCAGCCATGAGGATAATTTTGCTATTTAGAAGGAATCAGGTTGTCAGGCTGTAGCTGGGCAAGTAGTGTGATGCATATTACATGGTGTGTGTGTGTGTGTGTGTGTGTGTGTGAGAGAGAGAGAGAGAGAGAGAGAGAGAGAGAGAGAGAGAGAGGAGAGAACACGTACAAAATCCTGCAAACAACAGAACACCAAAAATGTCTCTTCAGCTCTTTTTCTGATCGATTCAGACACAAGGTGTGAGGTGCAAAGGAAAGCGGTGGGGGGGGGGGGGGAGGAGGGAAGGGAGGAAGTGGGGAGGAGAGGAGGGATGAGCCTGATCTCACAAGCCTAACACGGTCCTCTGAGCTAGTCAGCTGGACACCCAGCTCCTTCTGTATGGAACCATCTGGAGCTCCTCAGCCTTCATGTGCCTGCAGCCCAAGGTCTGGCTCTGGCTGTGTGCTGAGTACCTGCTGGGTTTAGGGGACATTTGTATTTCGCTGCTTCCTCAGGGTCAGACACTGTGTCCCTCATTGCATCCCAACAGGCTTTGAGTCAACCAGCAAGTCAGCGAGGGCCGCCTTGCCTCTGTCCCAACAGCACAGGTCAGTGAAATGCAATGGGGACCCCTGACCCAAGGGGCCCTGTGCTCCAGTGCTTAGGGCAGGAGAAGAAACACTTGCCTTGCCTTGTTGGCTCCCTTCGAGAATGCTCTTCCAAAATGTAGGTCCCTGGCTTTGGAAGCTCTGCAGGCACCAAGGCCCCATGGGCGGCAATGCTGCTTGGCACTACCTCTGGTCCCCTGGGGCACCTCTGAGATCATCTCAGTAAAACTTTAATGCCTGCAAGTCGATTAGGGTGGAGCATTCTTCTGTAATCAAGAGGCGATGCTTTTATTGGAAAGGTGCAAACTGCAGGGGAGGGAGGCAGCTCTGGGAGGCTCTGGAGAGCTAATGGCTTGGGCTGGAGAATGGTTTTGACAGGGTGGATCTGCCAGGCTAGGCAGGCAGGGAGCAGGTGGTAGGCAGGAGGTTTCACAACTGTCCTGAATACATTGGCTTTCCTGGGTTCTCCCAGCAGTGCCATCGAGTAGAGATCCCTTCCTAACTCTTAAGAGAGGAGGGGCAGATGTTGGGAAATTAAATCCGGAAGTAGAGTTCAGCCCCTGGTATATCCATTTACAGTAAGCAGCCCTGGAGGGAGAGGATGGAGGGAGAGCCCTCCCTGACAAGCCTGCTTTCTCTGAGCATGGTCTTTCCCATCAACACTTTTTCATCATCTGCTAAGGGAACCCCAGCAAGAGGAAATCCTGTTACTGCTGCTAGGGAACAAATCAACCCAAACTCCCAATCTTGGGGGAAGCATTTGATCAAGCTTCTGTGCATGGGGCAGGGATTCAGGCAGCACTAGGGTGGAGATAGCTGAACTCTCCTCCAGGACTGCTTCTGGAAGCTTTAGCTAGGAAAAATGTATAGGCAAGGGCTCCAGATTAAACCTACCTGTCTGGATGCTCCAGATAGCTCATGGCAGGGGGTCTCAGCCTGATCTTTTGTAGCCACTGGCCAGAGCACCTAGATGTGGCCTCATTACCAGGACAGGCTTAGGATACTGTCTGATACCCAGCCTTGTTTCCCTCCCAGTGAGCATCCTGAGAGGACCAGGACGGCCTCTGAACTCGGGTACGCTCACCTCCATCTCTTGTGGACTCCATCACAGCTCAGGGGGATGGACACCAGCATTCACCTTTCCACGGTGCTGAAGAACATGCAGACAAGTTTTGTGGGGGTAGGTGTGGGGGGTGTGGGAGGGGACATGGTTTCACATACCCTCAGGCTGCCCTGGAACTCATTTAGCTATTGAGCTCTGATCCTCCTTGCTTTACCTCCTGAATGTGGGATGGTAGGTGTGTGCTGTCACACACAGTGGCATGGTGTTGGGACTGGAACAGGCCAGAACCCTGTCCACTGAGCTGCATCCCAGCTCCCATCCGGATGATGTTTTTTTAAAAAGCCATCATATTGTCTTTATTTTGTTTGCTTTTTATTTTAACTTTTTTTTTATGTTTTTTCTGAGACAGGGTTTCTCTGTGTAGTCCTGGCTGTCCTGGAACTCACTCTATAGACAGGCTGGCCTCGAACTCAGAAATATGCCTGCCTCTGCCTCCCAAGTGCTGGGATTAATATTGTCTTACTTCTTATTGTCCCTATGACTCTCAGTCTCCGGGTCCCTTAGGAGTTATAATAGTTACCAAAAGCTGCAGTCCCAACATTGGCTTTGCCACTAACTTGGGTTGGCCACTTGGTCTGTCTGTATCCATATTTTCTCATTTTATAAAATCACAGTTGCAATTAAAAAAAAAAAAAGCTAGCTGTGTCTCATCACTTACCAAGTGTCTTGAAAGCACAGCCACCGCACAACCCTCCCAGCAGGATTTGCTCAGAGTCAAGGACCGCTGAGCTGCAGGCTGGACTCGACTGAACAGACATTTGGGGCCACAGAGGGAACAATGGTGAGGGCGGACTGAGAGGTGGACAGAGGGGAGATGCCTGCCCGAAACCTGAAGGGAGGAGGACCTTCTGGGGAGCAGATGTGAGCTGCTGAGTGCCACTGTTGTCAGAGAGTGGAAGCATGGTACAGACCATGAATGTGGGTGAGACCACAGGCTATGTGCCTGGCTCAGGCACATAGGAAAGATAGGCAAGAGTAGGCCTAGACAGTGAGAGAGACTGACCAGAGACCAGAGACTTGTGTGGTCCAGGCCATGGCTGGAGGGGGACATGGCTGGAACTAACCTAAAGAGTGTTAGCGGGTGTAAGGCTGTGTACTCAAGGGAAGTCACAGACAGGCAGGCAGGCAGGGCTAGGGTGTGTGTATGTGTCTGTGTGCATGTGTGTATGTGTCTGTGTGCATGCATGTGTGTGTGTATGTGTACATGCATGTGTGTGTGTGTATGTGTGCATATGTGCTTCTGCTCTTATGTGCACGTCTGTGTGTGTATATGAGTGTGTGGGCACGCACATGCACATGTGTGTTGTGACTCACACAGGGCACACACTTAGAAGAGACCTGTGTTTGATTTAAAACTGTGCTCTTCTGGTTTTGAAAGTCTTAATTATATATGAAAAACAGGCCTTAACTTCATTCCCATTTGCATGGAGCATCACGAGGGATGGATGCAGCAGGCTTGCAGGCCAGACAGTCTGTCATCTTCAGGCTCACTCCCAAGGCTCAGTTGGAGATCTGGTACCCAGTCCATCATGGAAACAGAACAGCAAGGCTGAATAGTGTACCAGTTCCATGGGTGTGGACTATGGGCAGGGGTAGGGTGGGATGGGGAGATATTCTGACACTTGTGAAGCCAGATGGGTGTAGCGTTTGGCCTGAAGTTAACAATATTTCTGCTTAAGGACGAGACTGGGCAAGAATGTGCTTCAGGTCCCTGGGGGAGCAGACAGGCAGGTCCCAGCGCGCCACTCTCCAGGCATACCTGTCTCATTGGAAGGCTTAAAGTTGAAGAAGGAGTACCCAAAGTGTGGAGATCCCTCTCTGCTGTAAGGAGAGAAAGCAGGAGCAGGACTGTTGATATCCCTCTCTGCTATAAGGAGAGAAGGCAGGAGCAGGGCAGCCCGAGATCCCTCTCTGCTGTAAGGAGAGAAGGCAGGAGCAGGACTGTTGAGATCCCTCTCTGCTATAAGGAGAGAATGTCCCAGCTGCTGCCCAGGCCACAGCCCTCTTCACCCCCCAAAGCCTCTTTCCCCCTCACAGATAGCACAGGCTCCCACTGAGAGGCTGCTGGTCACCCCTTACCTAAAGGACTTCCAGGCCAGGATCTCTCACCTGGGGAGGTGAGCTGACATCGAGGGGGCACTGGTGGCCACCTGTCCTGCCTCCGGGTGCCTGGCTGCAGCCTCCTGCTGCCAAACCTCCCCCATCCTCAGGACGGGACAGGAGAGATCCCACTTCTGCAACAGGGCTTTTGATTTCCTTTCTTCACAGCCGTGCTGTTGTCTGTCTGTCTGTGGCATCACTAGCTCCTCTGACAAGCCCCATCTCCCCAACAACCTGTCTCAATGTCCCTTGGAATCTGCATCCAGGGCATTTTAGTTGGTGTGGGGGTGGGCGAGGGAGGGCACGGAGAGCCACAGAAGCTGACAACCAGGGAGCCCTTCCCAAAGCAATGGGATAAAAAGGAATTAGAGATGTGACCAGCAAGATCGGGACCAGCGGGATCTCACTTTAGCCGGTTCTCTTGGGAACAATCGATGAACAGATCGATCGTTCTTATCAGCAGAGGCTGGTTTAGAACAGAATGCGTGGGAAAGCACAGGACTGAGTCTTCATGATGCCCGACTTTGTCTTCTGACTCCTCGGGACCAGCTCAGACAGAAGAGGTTCTGTCTTCTCATCACAGGATGGCAAAACTGTCACCGGGGACAACGGATTAGGACCAGAAACCCGGCAGTCATAAACAGCCCATAGAAATCTCTTTTCTGCCCTCTCACAACCTCCCCACAAGGCAGGAGCAATTACTAGCTTCAGATGAGGGGCACCAGGTGCCGGGATGCAGCCTGTAATCCCAGCACGTGGAAGGTGGAGGCAGGGGGATCAGAAGTTCAAGGCCATCCTTGGCTACATAGCAAGTTGGAGGGCAGCCTGGGCTAAGACACTACCTCCAAACAAACAAACAAACAAACAAACAAACATTTTGATGAGGAAACAGGTGCAGAGATGTAACTTGCTTCTGTGACAGAGCTCCGGAGGGGCAGGCTGCAGAGGGCCCAATGTCCTCTGCAACTCCATCCCAAAAACCTCTCAGCCTCCAGTGTCCTGCTTCCTCTGAGTCCTTGGCTGGAGGATCCTGAGGCCCAACACCCTTGCCTAAGGTCTAACCTCAGTGATCTGGTCAGGTCACTTCTGGGAAAGGTGGAATAAACAAAGAAAGAATGCCAACCCACTGGGGCGGAGGAGAAATCACTAAGATCATCTGACGGAAGGCTCACAAAGCCATGCCCTCAGGTACTAAGAATGAAATGAGCCATGCGACCGACCGAGTGCTGGGGTCTGTGGCCATGAGCTCGTGGCTCGAGCCCTCATCGGTAACAGCCCACCTCACTGGGTTTGCCTGCTGTCTGCTGATATGTTTCTCTGACGTCCAGCACAGATAGATTTTCTCACGTTCCAAGAGAGGCCAGATCTTATTTTTTCCCTGTGAGATTGTCATGAGAACTTAGTGAAGTAACACTTACCATTCAACTAATGAAGTAAGTCACCATTGATGCCTAGGGGAGGAGGGGCTCACCTAGACTCTGGTTCTGTCCCCACCACTGTATAAAGTGGCAAAGTTGAAGAGAGACAGAGACAGACAGACATAGCGCTAAAGGAGGAGGGAGAAGAGAAGTACGTGTAGCTTCTGGCAGCACCTCTGAGTAGGCGCCGGTGCCTGTCCAGCCCAGATAGTCTCCCCTAAGACCAAATAGCTGGTACTCAAGGGCATGAGGTCACCTGGATACTTCCTGCAGACCCCAGTCTGTTTCTCAGCTGCTCCTACACTACTGTGTAGCCACACATATTTCAGGCGACTCCACACTGCCTGGCGACAGACCTTCTTGGCATAGTTGGTGCTGGTTCCTGACTCTCAGAGACATTTTCTTCCTTTAATAAACAAAGCCTTTCTTTAAGCCTGTTTCAGTAAAGCAGGCCGCAGGGTACTCTCCTCTCCCTGGGTTCCTGTGCAAGCCAAGGCTTACAGCAGCCCCCATCCACCTCATTACCCTGCAGGGCTGTGTTAGACAAGCTCAGGCTTCCCCATTTAAGTCAGGGGCTCACCTACTGTTTACTCAGGTCCATTAAACCATTAGGGAAAAAAATGGTGCCTTGAGGAGCCAGCGAGGCTTGTGCACTTGGTTGGAGAGGAAGCCAATTTCCTTTGCTCTCTGAGCAAACAAAAGCTCTGCACAACCATTAGAGGTTCCAGGAACTCTGGGCCGTGAGGAGGTCCAGGTGTGGAGATACGGAGCAGGAAGATGCAGAGGCTGCCACTTCACACAGGGTGCTCAGCTTCCGGGCCATCATAACTTCAAACAGGGCTCAGAATGGCTTCAGGTGTGTGTATGTATGCACACTCACTCGATGCACGTGCGGTGAGCGTTCACCTGTGTGTGTCTTTGTGGAGGCCAGAGGTGTCTTTCTCTATTGCTCTTCCCTTATGTTTTGGAGCAGAGTCTCTCACTGAGCCTGGAGCTCAGTGATTCAGCTAGGCTTGCTGGCCCGAGAACTCCAGGGCTCTGTCTGTCTTCCTCCTTCCCATCCCAGGGCTGGGGTTACACACCCATCCCTGTCACTACACCTGGCTTTTTAGGTGCAGATTCGAGTCCACGGCCTCACACTTACACGGAAGGTGCTTTATCACTGAGCTGCTTCACCTCAGCCCAATAGGCCTGTTAAACAACTGATAACAGGAAGCAGAGTGAGGAGATTTATTCTGTGTGACTGGCCACCCTGGGAAGGGTGACCCCTCAAGTCCCGCTGTGAGGTTTAGGTTCAGATATCAGTTGAGTGTAGATGGTGACTTTCATGTTATATGTATTTAACGTAATTTTAACTTGTGGTTAAGAGGCTGGATAATGGCTCAACCATTAAGAGCACTGGCTGCTCTTCCAGAGGACCTGGGTTCAATTCCCAGCACTCACATGGCTGTAGCTTCAGTCTCTGGGGATCTAATGCCTTCTACATAAAGCAAAATAAAACAGTTTTAAGTAAAATATGTTTAGAAAACAGAAAAAAAAAAAAAAAAAGGCAAGCACCAGATAACAAGGGAGCAGAAATTAGGAAAGGGCAAACAGCTTACAAGCAACACTATTAATTTTTACTCTGATTTAAAATCCTTAGGTTGTAGATGTGGCTCAGTGAAAAGAGACTGTCATGCACAGAGCCCTCTGGCAGGCCCCAGGCTTTCCCTTTTTCCACATCCAAGTTCTGGTAATAGCAATCCTTTGATGTCCATTGTCTCAGTAACCTGATCTCCACGGGGAGGGACACAAGTCTCTTTACGACATCTTTACTCCAGGAGCTGGAGAGGTGGCATAGCTGTGAGGAGTGTCCTGCTCTTTTACTTAGAGGCCTCAGGTTCTGTTTCCAGCACCTACAGTCTTGTGGCTCAGAGTCCCTTAACTCCAGCTCCAAGGGAATCTGGCACCCTCTTGTGGCCTCTTCAGGTACCGCACTCACATGCACATATCCACACACAGTCACAGTGTATGCACATAATTTTAAAATAGTACCAAAAAAAAAAAAAAAAAAAAAAAAGAGTATCTTCACTCTAGCCAGGGCAGTTAAGTTTACAGAAGAATCAAAGGAATAAACAGGGCATTGCTCTTTGGGAGGTGAAGGTGGGTCAAAACAGATTATCATATGGTCATAGGGTGTGTGTGTGTGTGTGTGTGTGTGTGTGTGTGCATGACAGAGGCAAGGCAGACACTCACTTGCTGATATGAACCTGTGTTGAGGACAGATGTCAGGATTTTCTCTCCACCTTATTGTTCTTGAGACAAGGTCTCTCACTGAACATGAAGCTCACTGGGAAGGCCCAATGGCTGCCCAATGAGCTCCAGGATTCTTCTGTCTCGGCCTTCCCAGGCCTAGGATTACAGGTGTGTGCTGACACACCCAGCTTCTACATGAGTTCTGGGGAGCCAAACTC